>PRKT01001518.1:60312-73563 GCA_003671525.1 Saccostrea glomerata
AACATTTTTTTTTTTTTTTTTATTTTACACTGGAGCAATAATTGAGGGGGCACCGAGAGAGCGATTTTATAAATTAAAGATTGAAAGGTTTTAGTATACTCCTTGAGTTCAGCTTTTCAGTATAGAGTGGTCAAATGTTAAGATATTAACTATTAGTGGGAATAGAAACATACAAGTCTGGATATATGTTTGCATGGGTGGGAATATAAGCTATGATATATACATGTATAGATCTATACTTTTTTTGGCACACCACACCTTCTTCATGTAAAACTTGCTGATAATGAATTTTGGAACTATTAGGTTATTTTCTATTTATAATCTGTAAAACAACAGTATGTCGCATTCAGAATTTTTTGTATTCTGTATTTTACATGCTATTAGATAATGGATATATCTATAAAACGCTAAATACAATCAAAAACTTCACATAAAGAATACGACATAAATCTAAACTAACATTCATACAATAACGCTATTTAATTCAAGGCGTGAATACGAGATCATCTTAAACTTTTAAGATTTGCTGTTGAAACTTGTGCGTCAGATAATTTTAAACTATTCTATTTAAAAAGTCTAGCCGGGAGTGGGTCTGTTTTAATTAAACATAAGTTATATCTAAGGATACTTAGTTGTTTTTTTTAAGTTTAGTGGTAAATTACCTATATTTTCGATCCTTAAATTGCGGGCTCTAATCCCACTGTGGGACGTGGAGACCGGTCCTTCGGATGGGACCGTATACATCGAAGTCCTGTGTCACGGTAGGTGCTGGCACGAAAAAGATCCCTAATTGCTTAATGGCTCTGTGTGCCAAGCTCTCCACCGGCAAGTGGTGGCATCTCAATATGGGTGAAAAATTCTTGAAAGGGACGTTAAACAGCAGACAATCAATCTATATTTTCGTACTCAGTCCATTTTTTTTAATTGTTAGTTACTTACAGCTTTAGATAGATCTACAAAAGAAAATTGCATGAGTCATCTGCAAGGAAAATGTATAACTTCAGTATTCTTGAAATTTGGGTGGTTTTTTTTTTGCACATATATAACTTGCAAGCAGTGAGTAGAGACTATTAAGCATAAAGTGTAGGGGAAAAACTATCCTTTTCCAGTTTCAACGACTCACTTCCAGGGCAAATTGGTTTTTACAAGACCGATTCTCAAGCAGGGTTAAATTTTTCTCTTTTTAAAGGCATTTTTAAAAAGAATTCATGGAAGATTTTAATCATAATTCGGTAAACAGTATATTAGGCATCCCAGGACACTTAATTGGGAAGGACCGATATAGCTCACTTGTCCCCCACCCAGGGATGTTTGTAATGTTAATATATATGTATGTGTTACTGTATAATATATTGCTTGATCATTTTAATGACCTGTCTAGTTTGCTATTTACGAAATATTAGGTTAAATCTGCTTTATTGTCTTTAATGCTAAGCTAAATAAATTGTATTTTTTAACAGAAAATTGCTACAAATCCACTCATTTTGCGTGGAATATACGTTTGTTGTTCAAATGTAATCATAATAACATGCTGCAGGTTTAATCGATTCATTTGCCATTAATTGCGTTGTCAGTACTTGCAAGCAATATAGTGAGAAGGTGGAATGCTTCATCATTTATATTTGTCTTTTGTTTGCCGGACATAACAAGATTTCATGTCTTCTAATGCTTATGGGCAAGATCACCGCAGCTTGTTTTTGCTAATTTTGTAAAAGTCAAATAAAATACTTTCATGTAGATGAATAATGTCATTTATTAAAATGACGGTATAAATGTGAACAATTTAACAAACAATAAGGGGATCAGATTCACAATGTCTGATCCCCCAAAAATGACTTGTAGAAAAGTATCTGTAAGACAAGACAATCAAAACATCATATTAAAAAGTTAGCAAAAAGATGGCACATCAAAACAAAATAGGCTAACATCATAAGAAAAAGTTGGCAACAAAATGGTACATCAAAAAGACAAACAAAACCTCAGAAGAAAAGGCTTGCAAAAAGATAGTAATCAAAACAAAATACACGGAAGCAGTAAAACAGTAAAAACTATAATAAAATATAAATTTTACAAGCCACATTAATCATTATATTAAGGGACAGGAATGCTGGGGTGGAGGTGGGTCTTCAAAATAGACGTGCCTCCTGTTAGCGATGGTGAGCGCGCGAGTATAAATGACTCGCTGAGCTGACCGCGTGACCTTATACATTCTATTAAATTAATCCATCAGGAAAGGCGTGGATCTTATAATTTTCACAAATTACCAACCTAAATGTTTTCGAAAACCTCCCAACAAATCATCGCATTAAATACATAAATACAATTATTATTCTAATAATTGTTGTTTTATGTCTTCTAATGCTTATGGGCAAGATCACCGCAGCTTGTTTTTGCTAATTTTGTAAAAGTCAAATAAAATACTTTCATGTAGATGAATAATGTCATTTATTAAAATGACGGTATAAATGTGAACAATTTAACAAACAATAAGGGGATCAGATTCACAAGCTTTGCTTATCAGTTACGTAAAATATGATAATGTCTGATCCCCCAAAAATGACTTGTAGAAAAGACAAGACAATCAAAACATCATATTAAAAAGTTAGCAAAAAGATGGCACATCAAAACAAAATAGGCCACGAAATGTGATATGCAGGTCACATCAATGTAAGATGTGACATGCAGATCACATCCGTGCCATCCAAGGTGAGCTTGCACACATCAAATCTATATGTAAGCAGTTAATCACTGGCCTCTCGCTACCCTGCAATTTAATTAATGAAACGAAAATCAACCTTTCATTATTCCATTACCAGTTTTCACGAGAATGTAGTTACATGTAATATAATGAAGGAAATACATGTATGAATAAAATATCCGATCAATGTTAATAAATAAAGATAAGTTATACCTGTAAGTATGGAAGAAAACTAATATCAGGGTAAATGACAAATCAAAGTGTATTGTTAATTGAGCCAGCAAGTAAACGAAGTCAGGAGGGGGTATTTAGATATCCAAAAGCAGTTATTCACTGACCTATTAGTGTGGGAATGAACATGTTCCTTCAGTTATTTGTAATTATAATAGTAGCACAAAACAGCAGTTAATCACTAACCTATATTTGAACTACATCCTTAGTGAATATCTAACTATTTATCGTGAGGAGAACAAAACAGCAGTTAAATCACTGACCTGTATTTAAACTACATCCTAGTATCTAACTATTTATCATGAGTAGCACAAAACAGCAGTTAAATCACTGACCTGTATTTAAACTACATCCTAGTATCTTACTATTTATCAAGAGTAGCACAAAACAGCAGTTAAATCACTGACCTGTATTTACGTAAGCTACATCCTAGTCTCTAACTATTTATCATGAAATGAACAACAGTTAAACATCGACCTGCAGTTGAACTATATTCTAGAATCTGACAATTGGGAGTAGAAAAAAAACAGCAATTAAATGCTTTTTTTTTTTTTTTTTTTTTTTTTTGAAATAGAACAAAACAATAGTAAAATATTGACTGATATTTGAACTTCATTCTTGTATGTTACAGATTATGTGAACTTATTAAGTTTAAATGATTTTAAGCAAATATATCTACGCAATGCATTTGAATTGTGCCTCCAAATCCTGATAGAGATTTTTGAACAATTTATTTACTAAAGATCCAGGCTTACAGATTTCCCTGTTTTGAAAAGAAATATATTATAATATACTAGTGACAGGGGGTTATCTATCGAGAGCATTCATATTTTCAGATCTGTCCCGGAAAATGGCAATTTAAAACATATCTTAATTAATGAATTATCTAGATGTTGTTCAGCACTTTGTTAGAAACAATAATTATCAGGATTCATGGTTGAGGTCTAGTAATTTTAACAACTTAAATTTTTGCAAATTCTACCTAGTAATGCGTGAAAGTGCTCTTGAGTAGGACACTATGTCAATTATAACTCTACTTTTCACAGCCTTAAATTATTTACTTTTTATATATAACTTTATTATTATTATTATTATTATTATTTACAACCTTTAAGAGTATCTTCCATATCGTATTTTTTACAAATTTGTATCAGAACTTCAACGAATATTAAGCAATTCTATGAAGTATGTCCATTTAATGGAGGAATCTACCATGCGTCTATTACAGAAAGTATAATTAACAATCATTATGTTCCTAAGCATTTTGAATAGGATGTAAAATTTCTAGATTATACTAAATTCACAATATTGTTGTCAATTGATTAGTCGGTTCTAATGTTCAGAATGCATTGTAAGTCAAAAAATCTAAATTTAACAAATATAATTTTGAACAAATTTCGTAGATGAAAAAAAACAAAAAAAAAAAAACTAAATTTCACCAAGAATAAGATTGACTCACCTACTAACTCACACATCTGTTCTTTGACAACTCCGCCTACTTTCGTACTGATTAGCCAATTAAATGAAGGATAGAAAATTGCATGAGCATAGGGAATCCGTACGACATTAATTTACCACACTGTAATTAGGTAGAGCTAAGCATAACAAATCCAAAGAACGCAATCCTAAGATCTAACCATAAAGCTGATAACAAGTATGAGTAAATGACATTGATATCGTGAGACAAGAAAGAGATGTCAAGAATTATATATTACTGCCATGTGCAAAAATGCCTTATCGAAACATCAAATGAAAACGATTAACTTTCAACTGCAGATGCAAAACAAGACCGGAAATTAATAGAACATAGAAATATATTAATATTTAATAATTTCTCCTTCAGAAACCTTCCTAACCATAAAAATCATAACAATCGCCCTCGGAATTTTTTTTTTCAATTTTTTATTTTTTTTATTTATTTATTTATTTTTTTTATTATTATTAAATATTTTACATGGGGTTAATAAATGCAAATTCATTTTAGGAAAAATGGATGAGAAATTCAGGATTAGTCAGTAATAATAATAATAACAATAATAATAACAAAAATAAACAAATAAATAAATAAAAATAAAAGATAAACAAGTACAATTTACAACATGAGTAATTAAGGTAATAACTCATAGCAATGTTCGTGTACTTGCACTTTCATTAAGCTGTATATTAGAAACATTTAAAATAATTTAATTTTGAGTGTATTCCAAGCCTGTCCTTGATTAATTTCCCAAACGGAAAGTAATTGAAAATTTATCATTTAATTTACTTACCATGGGATCTGTACTAACTTATAAAACTTATGAAAAATAAATTTAGATCTATATTTACCAGCTATATTAGGAACTAATTTGAAATTTTATGGAGAGAGGATTATTGGAATCTAGCTAATATGATTTACTTGCTGACTCACCGGTAAATGTTTTATATGAAACCAAATATAATTATCTAGCTATTATGGATGCTTTGTCAACCAACGGTAGTGGTTATCCTGGTTATCCGACTGATTTAGGGCACAAATGTGGCAGCACTACTACAGCCTATCTGAAACATATATGGATCTTATACCAGCTGATTGCATGAAAGTTGTTGGTAAAGTCAAAATGTATCAAGAAAGCTTTGAGTTAGATATAGATATGATACATAAAATTAAATTTATGGCATCAAGCACAGCTTTATTCGATCCCCAGGCTATGGAGATTATCCCTTTCCTTCTTAACTCGAATGTCATGATGAGTTTAGTAAGAAGGACGTTTCATTATGTTTTTTGTACTCACAGTTCAGTATAACCAATAAAAATGATTCACTAATATTAGATTCATGGTATCCGTACACAATTCTGCTAGGCTCTCTGGACTATTAACAATATACTTATGCTTCCTCTACACTGGGGCTGCTAGGATGTAGGAAATTATTCATCAGAAAGCATCTGCAACTTTAAAATGAAAATTATATGAATACTTTTTAAGTCTGAGCTGCCCTTTAAAGAAAGGACGCCACAAGCCAACCACTGATCTGTAAACAAAGTGATATATTATCATGCTCATAAGAACTAAATGCAACAGCATTGAACAAAAAGAGTAAACCTTCTCCTGCAGACTAACTTGTTAGCAAATATATTGTATTACAATCATTGTCATACTGATAATAATTAATAATGATACATGCTGAGAGGAATCGCTATGACTAAATTCTACATGTACCATGATTCTACTAATTTTACCAAACGAAAAATTAAAGAAATGTCGTTAAATCAAAAGTCATCCATTGACTCCATTACAAAAGAATAAAATGCCACTTGCATTGGAGATACCACTATTTGTAACACATACATTGTAGCAACTAGGGATCTATTGTGATACTCTTGCTTGAAATAGACTGCAATGAACATGAAATGAAGATGCTACTATGTATACTATATAATTTAAAACATACCAGTAAAAATATGGATAACTTCGACCCATATGCATACATATAAACTCCGTACAAAACATGAACACCATGCATACGGATAACTCCAAAGTAAATGAAAGCCTGCTACATAAGACGCAAATGTCATTATGTGCCAAAACAATAGATAATACCACTCATTGGTATAAAGATAACATCTACAAGTACACTAGGTACCAACTCCTTTAACCTAGGTATGCCTATGTACAACGTATTAAAGCCATTTATCTTGGTAAATTTCATTTCTCCAACCACAATTAAATTAACTTAAATAATCTCCAAATCAAAAAAAAAGTCCAACAATGACATAAACTGTAACTGGAACAAAGAAACCCTAGGCCCTGTTCTTATCTTTAAACAAGTGGATAGGTATATAGATAAACAACAAACCCAAACTCCCACACAATAAGTACATATATGCGGCCTACTCTGTACTATTGATAAACAACGTGGGTAGGCACAAGATAAACTTTGTACCCCAAACCACCACACAATAAGTACATATAATTTTATGCGGCCTACTCTGTACTATTGATAAACAACGTGGGTAGGCACAAGATAAACTTTGTACCCCAAACCACCACACAATAAGTACATATATGCGGCCTACTCTGTACTATTGATAAACAACGTGGGTAGGTTCATGTTTAAATTTATACCTCTACTTCCACACGATAAGTACATTAGGCCGAACTTATTCATCGAATTAATAATAAACAAACAATGTGAACTAAACAAAAACTCTGTACCGTAGATCAATACAAATTTTTTATCAAGATTATAAACATGAGAAACTGATTCATATCTGGTACATATAAATCCGTATAACCATGTCTTAATGAATAATTTCTACATAAGACCGAAACCATTGTCATTATGATAACCGAACGAATGTACAAATTCTATAATTTCCACATAAACAAACTAACAAAACCGGCAGCGTAATTATTCATAATTTGAAAATATTGAATGTTTTGACCTTAATCTATATCCTTGCTTTTAATCAACAGAATATGCTGTCCAGCTTTATCTATATGACCTTTCCTATTCATCAGCATACGCAACACGTTGTGCAATAAAATGATTAAGAATACTATACTGGCCTTATTATTAAGACGACTGAATTATCTGCATTCCTTATACATCGACACCACTTCCGCATGTGTTGGTCGTGCAATGGGGATGCAACACAGATGTAAACCAACTAGACCTGATAGCTCAAGTTCATCCTGAAACCTCTGTGGCTCCAAAATTGAATCCTTGACAAAGACTTATGATCTCCAGCTGCGTATTCGTTTTCCATAAACGTCATCCCGCAGATACTGCCAGTGATAAATATTATCACAACTTATCGCCAAACAAATACGTGTCTCCATTGATATAAATGTGTCCGGTTTTAGACGTTTAGTTTTTAAATTCACATTTTATTTTTAAAACCGGAAGATAACTACGTTTGCCGAGAAAGCAAAATGCCAGTTCTAGACACAACACAAAATTAATCAAGTCCAATCATCAGAAAAATATATTCCACATGCCTCCACATGGGCATTGAAATTTCTGCACGTGTGAATAACCCGCGCACGTCTAACACAAACTGTGGGTTACACCATCGGTTAAGTAAACAAAAAATAATCTCAAACAGTACAAATTGTCACAATAATCAACAAAATGATGGAATAAGAAAGCACGTCTCCTGGCTGACTATAACGAACTCAAAAAGTAGTAATTTCTTCAAAATAGACGTGCCTCCTGTTAGCGATGGTGAGCGCGCGAGTATAAATGACTCGCTGAGCTGACCGCGTGACCTTATACATTCTATTAAATTAATCCATCAGGAAAGGCGTGGATCTTATAATTTTCACAAATTACCAACCTAAATGTTTCCGAAAACCTCCCAACAAATCATCGCATTAAATACATAAATACAATTATTATTCTGATAATTGTTGTTTTTGTAAGGTGAAATCAGAAATAATTTTGATACATTATATTGTTTAATGTTCATATGTATCCCTACATTGTATGTTTTTTTTATTTTTCAGAGTTTCTCAATGTTTAGTCGGGGAAATTTATGATCTGGAAACAAATTCCTGTGTAGGTAAGACACATGTATAAATGAGATATGACTTCAACCATTTTAGCCTTTAGATAATCTTATCACAATTATATGGGCTCTTTGTAAGATGCCGTATGAAAAAAGAACTAAAGTAAATGCAAATTAAAGGGAGCACTGAATGATGAGATCTGAAAATAAAATGCTCACTGGAATTTCCTACAATACCTTCAGATTATGTTAAAAAATAACACAACTTCTCAAATATGACCTTAAATCAAATTACATGTAATTGAATACTAAATCTAACAACACCACTAACGCTTAAACACTGTAAAAGTATGTAATGTTAACTATAAAGAGGTAAGGCTTGCAATGATTAATATTTATTATACACCTAATGTGTACGTATTACTCAATTTTACTGTAGATTTAACGCAAACACGTGACGTCGTGATCCAACTTTCCGGATAACCACACTGTAGTTCTCTGAATCCATATCACCACTCTCGGAAACTGATGATGTAGTACGCAGAAACGTGACGTTTTTCTTGCGCGTTATCCCTTGTTAATATGCTTTGTTTTATGGATAAAATTTACACAATTTATCTCTAAAGTGTTATTTTGCTATGTTTTTCTAGTAATGAGAGGGTATATAATATTTTATCATTATAACAGAAACTTGATTGAAGGGGCCGTATCACGTCTCGTTGACAGGCGCGGATCATCAGATGAAACTCGACGCTTTGCGTCTCATTTGATCTGATGATCCGCGTCTGTCAAATCGACGCGATACGACTCTTCGCATCAATTACTGCTATAATAATATATATGTAATCGTACTTATTCTTGTACATGTATATGTTAGTATGTGCAGAGGGATATTCTTGACCAAATTGTTCTATACGTTGCCCGTTCCCTGGATATGGTAAAGCTTGTCAGCTTACTTGTAGCTGTGCTGAAGAGGAATGTGATGCTTCTACCGGATGCATATACAGCACAACAGGGAAAGGTACGATAATGGCAATTGAGTCTCATTGTATGGTATTCTAGAATGTTTTTTTTTTCAATGTTTTTCCGGATTTCCAGTTCATATTATGAGTATATTTATTATTTATTTAAATATATCAAAAATTGTTAGTTTGATGGAGACTCACGAGAAATATATGTAAAGACTCCAAGTTGTAAGATATTGTGTATGGGTTTATCTTTTCTTTAGGAAGAAGAACTGAAACTGATACGAAAATATATGTAATAACTGATCATATTGGTGTGGATGTTCTTTCAACTCTTCATCCATCACAGTGGAATAACTTCCAAAGCACTGATTTATTAACACATGGTAATAAAAAAAACGAACTTTAAAATATAACTAGGCAAAAGAATATAATTTTGAACAAATTTCGTAAATGAAAAAAAAAAACTAAATTTCACCAAGAATAAGATTGACTCACCTACTAGCTCACACATCTGTTCTTTGACAACTCCGCCTACTTTCGTACTGACCAGCCAGTTAAATGAAGGATAGAAAATTGCATGACCCTAGGGAATCCGTACGACATTAATTTACCACAGTGAAATTAGGTAGAGCTAAGCATAACAAATCCAAAGACGCAATCCAAAGAACGCAATCCTAAGATCTAACCATAAAGTTGATAACAAGTATGAGTAAATGACATTGATATCGTGAGACAAGAAAGAGACGTCAAGAATTATATATTACTGCCATGTGCAAAAATGCCTTATCGAAACATCAAATGAAAACAATTAACTTTCAACTGCAGATGCAAAACAAGACCGGAAATTAATAGAACATAGAAATATGTTGATATTTAATAATTTGTCCTTCAGAGACCTTCCTAACCATAAAAATCATAACAATCTACCTCGGATTTTTTTTTAAATATTTTACATGGGGTTAATAAATGCAAATTCATTTTAGGAAAAATGGATGAGAAATTAAGGATAAGTCAAAGGAATTAATAATAATTATTAAAAACAGATAAATAAATAAATAAAAATAAAAGATAAACAAGTACAATTTACAACATGAGTAATCAAGGTAATAACTCATAGCAATGATCGTGTACTTGCACTTTCATTAAGCTGTATATTAGAAACATTTAAAATAATTTAATTTTGTGTGTATTCCAAGCCTGTCATTGATTAATTTCCCAAACGGAAAGTAATTGAAAATTTATCATTCAATTTACTTACCATGGGGTCTGTACTAACTTATAAAACTTATGAAAAATAAATTTAAATCTATATTTACCAGCTATATTAGGAACTAATTTGAAATTTTATAGAGGGAGGATTATTGGAATCTACCTAATATGATTTACTTGCTGACTCACCGGTAAATGTTTTATATGAAACCAAATATAATTTTCTAACTAGTAAGGATGCTTTGTCAACCAACGGTAGTGGTTATCCTGGTTATCCGGCTGATTTAGGGCACACATGTGGCAGCACTACTACAGCCTATCTGGTACATATATGGATCTTATACCAGCTGATCGCATGAAAGTTGTTGGTAAAGTCAAAATGTATCAAGAAAGCTTTGAGTTAAATATAGATATGCTACATAAAATTAAATTTATGGCATCAAGCACAACTTTATTCGATCCCCAGGCTATGAAGATTATCCCTTTCCTTCTTAACTCGAATGTCATGATGAGTTTAGCAAGAAGGACGTTTCTATATGTTTTTTGTACTCACAGTTCAGTATAATCAATAAACATGATTCACTAATATTACATTCATGGCATCCGTACACAATTCTGCTAGGCTCTCGGGGCTATTTACAATATACTTATGCTTCCTCTACACTGGGGCTGCTAGGATATAGGAAATAATTCATCAGAAAGCATCTGCAAATTTAAAATGAAAATTATATGAATACTTTTTAAGTCTAAGCTGCCCTCTAAAGAAAGGACGCCACAAGCCAACCACTGATTTGTAAACAAAGTGATATATTATCAAGCTCATAAGAACTAAATGCAACAGCATTGAACAAAAAGAGTAAACCTCCTCCTGCAGACTAACTTGTTAGCAAATATATTGTATTACAATCATTGTCATACTGATAATAATTAATAATGATACATGCTGAGAGGAATCGCTATGACTAAATTCTACATGTACCATGATTCTACTAATTTTACCAAACGAAAAATTAAAGAAATGTCGTTAAATCAAAAGTCATCCATTAACTCCATTACAAAAGAATAAAATGCCACTTGCATTGGAGATACCACTATTTGTAACACATACATTGTAGCAACTAGGGATCTATTGTGATACTCTTGCTTGAAATAGACTGCAATGAACATGAAATGAAGATGCTACTATGTATAGTATATAATTTAAAACAAACCAGTAAAAATATGGATAACTTCGACCCATATGCATACATATAAACTCCGTACAAAACATGAACACCACGCATACGGATAACTCTAAAGTAAATGAAAGCCTGCTACATAAGACGCAAATGTCATTATGTGCCAAAACAATAGATAATACCACTCATTGGTATATAGATAACATCTACAAGTATGCTAGGTACCAACTCCTTTAACCTAGGTATGCCTATGCACAACGTATTAAAGCCATTTATCTGGGTAAATTTCATTTCTCCAACCAAGGTTAAATTAACTTTTATAATCTCCAAATCAAAAAAGTCCAACAATGACATAAACAGTAACTGGAAAAAAGAAAACCTAGGCCCTGTACTTATCTTTAAACAACTGGATAGGTATATAGATAAACGATAAACCCAAACTCCCACACAATAAGTACATATATGCGGCCTACTCTGTACTATTGATAAACAACGTGGGTAGGCACAAGATAACCTTTGTAACCCAAACCACCACACAATAAGTTCATATATGCGGCCTACTCTGTACTATTGATAAACAACGTGGGTAGGCACAAGATAAACTTTGTACCACAAACCACCACACAATAAGTACATATATGCGGCCTACTCTGTACTATTGATAAACAACGTGGGTAGGTTCATGTTTAAATTTATACCTCTACTTCCACACGATAAGTACATTAGGCCGAACTTATTCATCGAATTAATAATAAACAAACAAACTTGTGAACTAAACAAAAGCTCTGTACCGTAGATCCATACAATTTTTTTTATCAAGATTAAAAACATGAGAAATTGATTCATATCTGGTACATGTAAATCCGTATAACCATGTCTTAATGAATAATTTCTACATAAGACCGAGACCATTGTCATTATGATAACCGAACGAATGTACAAATTCTATAATTTCCACATAAACAAACTAACAAAACCGGCAGCGTAATTATTCTTAATTTGAAAATATTGAATGTTTTGACCTTAATCTATATCCTTGCTTTTAATCAACAGAATATGCTGTCAATTGCAAGCTTTATCTATCTATATGACCTTTCCTATTCATCAGCATACGCAACACGTTGTGCAATAAAATGATTAAGAATACTATACTGGCCTTATAATCAAGAGGACTGAATTATCTGCATTCCTTATACATCGACACCACTTCCGCATGTGTTGGTCGTGCAATGGGGATGCAACACAGATGTAAACCAACTGGTCCTGATAGCTCAAGTTCATCATGAAACCTCTGTGGCTCCAAAATTGAATCCTTGACAAAGACTTATGATCTCCAGCTGCGTATTCGTTTTCCATCAACGTCATCCTGCAGATACTGCCAGTGATGAATATTATCACAACTTCTCGCCAAACAAATACGTGTCTCCATTGATATAAATGTGTCCGGTTTTAGACGTTTACTTTTTAAATTCACATTTC
>PRKT01001519.1:0-13410 GCA_003671525.1 Saccostrea glomerata
CGATGGGTGATCAAAAAGTTCGCGAACTATCTCTATATCTACAATTCAGATTAGAATGAAATTCGGTACACACATAGCCATACAAAAGGTCTACAAATAGCATATGCTGAATGAAGTTTTTCTCCTTGTTTGTGACGTCACAATGTGAAATGACGTCACTATGTAGATCACTTGTGACGAAAAATGGTTGTCTCAGTTGTACTCGTTCAACAAACGACTGTACAATTAATTGTTTATCTTAGAATTAAATCCCTATGCAGTGTCATATAATAATTTGTACACAGTTTATTGAGATAAATGAGTTCCTATAAATTCAATTAATAATTGGATTGATCGTTTTAGTGAAGGAAGGCAGAGGGTTAAAAATGATACTTGTCATCTTGCCCAGTGAAAACAAGTTTGAAAAGATATGTATTTTTAATTAAGCAATTTGCTCTCAAAGACCTCCAAAAAACACGTTGAAAATAGTGGAATATTTGTGCAATAATATAATTAGTAAATATCGTTTATTTTAGATTTTAAACATATTAGATATGAAAAAAGGAGGCACCCATTCTCTATCCACCTTGAATAAAGGTCTCTCCCGAGACAGAAGATTTGTGTTTTAATGGTCGCCATGCTTATATTTTGGAAAGGATATTCTTACCCACCCATTCTGTTGCCGAGATATGACCATTTCTGACAAATGAACTGTTTTTGTCATATTAATTAACTCACATGGAAAGAAATATAAAACTCAGAAAAATCTTTCAACTTTTGTGACAGAACGCTACGGAGGGGGTCACGTGGCCGTCAATATCACGTGATTCACACATGCGCAGAACGGTGGTTGATGTGCATTAAAATTGGGGAGGATTGAATGAAAATATAATCAACATTGAAACCAAATATTGTTTCTTTTATTGAAGTTATTCAATTAGTTCGCGAACTTTTTGATCACCCCTCGTAATTGAAAGGTTTTAGAATGCCACTTATTCCTCCCGAATATTTTATGGAACGACATCTCTTATTTGCATAAACTTGCTTCTAAAATAATACTATCAAATTTAAATTAAACTTGCTTCTAAAATAATACTATCAAATTTAAATCTAATTGATACCGTCAGATATGGTAACATATAACAGATTTTATTTAAAAACAAGAAACACTTGTCGTGGCCTTCAAATCAGCATTAAGATATTTGGATGACACGCGCATTATCAATCAGCGAAAGTTACTTTAGTTCATATCTCGACTCGATATATCCCAGTTAGGCATGAAAAAAGATACCACAGAGTCTGTTAAGTTTTTGGATAATTTTTTTTATATAGAAAATGGCGTTAATGGTAACCTAGCTATCGACAAAGCTTTATAAAAAAAACGTGATATCTTCAACTTTTTAATCATAAACTTTTAGCAACATACCCTTATCACCTGGGTTTATGTCTCTCAGTTGATTAAACAAGAAGATATTCTAGATGCTCTACGTACAAACAATTGATAATACGAGGTAAGCTATTAATAACCAAATTGATGAACTAAAGATATCAAAATTCTACTTCGAACTAATTTTTCTTTCGTTTAATGGTCGATGCAAGACTTTGTCAGAAAATAATCCTTTCATTAAATTAAAAGCTGACTCGCAATTTTCAAACTCTCTATATCTTTGCTTGTGCAATATTTTATAAGGCGCAAAGAACAGTAACTCGTATAAAAATGATATGGAGATAACGAACAGTATTCAATCTCAAAGTCCATAAAACTATACAAAATAAGAGCAGAGCAAACACGGATCCCCGAAACAACAGAGGTGGGATTAGGTGCCATGGAGGAGTGAGCATCCCCTGCCGACCGGTCACACCCGCCGTGTGCTCGTTGTCAAGCAGGAAATAACAAAAAGAATCCGTCGTCAATTCAGTGTAAAAATAATGGACTAACAATTGGTATGAAAAACGTCAGTCAGCATTTGACTCAATGATAAATTGTATTTGCTGACAAGGTCATTGTATCGACCATAGAACTTACGAAATGATGACTTTAAACGAGATTGCTGATATTCTTGTTTCATCAACTTGCTTGTCAATAATTTACCCCGTTTCAGAAATTGTTCATACGTAGAGCATGCTCTTGCGTATCGAATCAACTGAGATATATATACTCCGTATGCAGGTGATGAAGGTATATAAGTAAGTCGAATTTAGTTTCCCTGTCATGTTCCTTTTCGTCAATTTAGGGAGTACGCGCATTTATATGGTGCGCGTTCAACAGTGCTCCTCCTATTTCTCCTTCAACACTTTAAACAAACGACATGAAGTTCTCCTATAAACATTCGTTTAAATCAACAATCTATCATTGGGAACATTTGAGAAATTTGAAAGATGTTGCAGATTCCCAGGAAATCAAAGTCCAATAGTCCATGTTCTCGTCCAAGCATCCCAGCTGTGCACAGGATCCATCTCCAATTTGTTTACGACCACGCCTGGACCCCAGGCGGTTATTATACGCTGCAAACATCAATTCCGACGGAGACTCTTCCTCTAACATAACTAGTATATTTCTAGTGCACTTTTGCGAGAGCGCTGAATCTTAAAGTTGACGGCTTACTTTTACACTAAGAAATGTACGGAAGCTCTTTTAAAATATATTAAGCCCAACATTTAATTCAACGAAAATAACGGATTATTTTAATCCATATATTAGTTGTCCTCGAATAAAAAACGACAACCACCCTATCCTCAACTCCCGGTCTTCACATGTTAGTGCTCCGAACACCATACCTAGATATGACTACTAGAAATGTTTTCTTCTTATATATTATCAATTCTGTACTTCTGTACATGTTACAGGTTTAAATACCAAAGTAAATGGTTACCGTTAACTGTAAAAGTAAGTACTTCTCGCAAAGTCCACTAGCAGCCTAATTGAATCAGCCTTTCAAACACAGTCACGAAAGCAGAACAGTGAAGATAACAAACACATTTTCTTCTTTGGCTTTGCCTTTAGGTCATTTTCCACAACTTATCATTTCTTATCTATGCCCAGTTGTAACCCCACTGGTACCAAAGAATCAAGGGTTGGTGCATGATCAAAAATTTAAATTTCTTTTCCTCTAGGAGAATTTCAATGATTATGTATCCGGAGTTGTAATCAATGAGATAAAAAGAAATATACGAAAATAACGAAACATTTTCAAGCTCAGAAGTCCATTAAACAATACAAATCAAAGCAAAGCATATATACGGTTCTCTAAAACATCAAAGGGGGATCAGATGCTATGGAAGAGTAAGCATACCCTGTCGATCGGTCACACCCGATGTGTGCCCCTTGTCATGATCAGGAAATAATGAGAAAATCGACCATTTAGTGTGTATATAAGGACCTAGCAATTGATATGAAAAACTTCATTCAGCATTTGACTTAATGAAAGATATGTGTTGACAACGTCACTATATCGACCATAGAACTTGCGAAATGATAACTTTAAACGAGATAGCTTATATACTTGCTTTAGAAACTTGTTTTTCAATATATATCTCGTTCTAAAAATTGTTCATAGGTAGAGCATTCTTCTTCGTATCAAATCAACTGAGAGATATTAATCACAAAGTGGTGAAGTTTTATTGCTTCATAAGTAAAAGAAGATTGCCAAGGAAGATTTTAATTCATCATTGTTTTTTTTTTTCATAAAGCATAAATTGTTATTAAACTTCCATTAACGTCTTTTTTCAAGTAAAATATCTTCATATAAAACATATATGTCGGACTCTATGGTATATTTTATTTCAAGCTTACCAGGATATATTTTATTGACATAAGAATAGAAATAACCATGATTGTTTATTGACAATACGTCGTCGATATACTAGTATAAAATGTCTAGTTGAAGGCCACAGGAAGTGTTTTCTTCTTTTCACATAATTATAAAATTTAACTAATTTTAATGTATTGAATGAAAATTTATTGGTTTTTTGTCTTTCAAACGTTTTAAGCAATAGAACTCTAAATAAGCATTGATTTAAATTATAATTAAGGTTTAGATTTAAATATAATTCATAATAGAGTCCGATGCTGGTTGGCGTTTTTCAAACTATACAATTATGGACTTCAGTGTTGGTCGATATGTGGTTATAAGGACTCATGGCAATTGATATTCACCGAAGACACAGAAAGTGATAGAGACCGAAAATCACATATTCGACAATTTTCCTCTAATATTTATATTTTCCCAAAGAATAATTTGACAAAAAAAAAACTGTTAATGTATTTGAAAAAGAGGACTTTAAAACTATGACTAAGAAAGAGTTTCAAATTACTTTGCATCATTAAATAATTTAATTTTATTTGTATTCTCGCCTCTCATTGGTTGATTTCCAAAAAGGAACGCATAACATTTTGTAAAATCTGGTTTGGTATGGGGACACACCCCCTTGGCGACCAGCTTAATCATCATATCCATGCAATCCCCTCATTTCCAGTCCTCGGAATCCATGGAAAATTCCAGATTTAATAAATGTACCTTCAACTATAAACAATTACTCGTTCTTACCTCATGTAAACAAACATCATGGCTGCTAGATCTATGTATCAGTTATTACCTCCCCTCGCTTCAAATCACTTCCGTTACTAAGGTTGTATTATTGCGCGGTAAATTTGAACTTGTAAAAAGCAACTTAATTTTACATCAAAAGTTTCGCGGATTATAAAGCGTAAACTGACCCAAAGCAGATTATACTCGATAATATGGCCAAGAATTAGAGTTATTCCTTAATTATTTGACCTTTCTGCATTCACAAATTTTACAAGCAAGGACATTATTTAAAGTCTTAAACTTTTGCTGAATTGAAGTAGATTGATCAAAATTGTTTTTTATATTTAGAAAAGAAAAACAAAAGTGGGGGTTTATGATGTAAAGTTTAAAATATTACTAAAATAGGTGTTAATTTTATGCTAAAATTGGCTTCAATGAAAGCAAGAAACTATATTCTGTGGCGGAAAAGTTTTTTGTAGAAGAAAATAATAAATGTGCCCCATTTGAAATATATACAGTACTGTTAAGTTAAGATTCCCATTTTCCATGCTGGTATCACAAAGAGCTGTTTTAATTGCAGATAATGTTTTATACTCGTTCTGAAATATTTATTTATTTATTTCTTAGAAACTCTTTCTTTTTATCGTGACAAAGTTGGTAAATATATATATACGTATATATTCCAAAAGTGTATGAAAAAAATTTAAGCCAATTTTGAATTTTCAATGCAAGAAAAAGCATATTTTGTGATTGTAGCTAGACAGGTCATATAATTTATATTTCCAAGTAATTCATAATTTTAAAGTGCTTTTTTTAATACATTAATATTTTATTTTGACCCATAATTTATTTGGATAAAAACATTAGAGGGAAGACGTAGAGGATGTGAATTTGATTAATACACATATTTTAGTGCAACAAGGTCATATTAAATGTACTGTACATGTAGTGCCAAATGAAGCATATTACCTTCAAATGTTTGTTTTGATTTTTAATTAAGGTAGTCCGATCCTCAGGTTTATAAAATTAGCAGTTAAATAATCAAAAATACTCATAAAAGTATCTCTGAATGTACAAAGTTATATAATTATATCCACAGTATTTAGGTTTAAGATTAAAGTTAATCATATTATAGAGGAAAAAAATAGTCAAATATCCTGTATTTTTGCAGAAAACGCAAATTGGAATATCAGCTATGCATTTTGGAATTGCAAATTGATCAACAAATATATTTTATGTTAAAAAACGATAGGTATCCAGGCATTCAGAGAAATTGTCATGATTTTTATATTTAGTTGACCAGTATTTTTGGTCTTCTATCGGTATTTTCATCATGTATTCTGTAATACATAGTGTAGAAGGCTTTTGCTATCATTGCAAGACACCACAAAGCACTTCTCATTTCATATCATGCTAATAAGCATTGGTATCTAAGGCTGGATTCAAGAAAATCTTATTTCTCAAAAACTATATTAACCTTTTTCTCCTTTTCTAGGGTACAAATGTCAACTTTTATAAGACCTTTTCTAAGACTTCCAAAGACCTTGAATCTAATAAAGATGAATAAAATGAGAATTGTTGCATGAAAAAATTTCATTGTCAAGCTTCATTGTAATGCATTTCAAATTAAATATTAATTTTTGGAGTTATCCTTCCTGGCTGAGAATCGGATATCCTTCAGATACATGTAGGTGTGTAGAAACAAAAAAAAATATATTTAAAAAAATTAAGCCTTTAAATATCAGGATTCAACCACCTTAAACGAATTTTTTTAAGACGGAAAAAAAATCAGCTCTTTAAATAAAAGTAAAACAAACAATCATTATTGTTACTGAAAGTCGGTGAATGAGCTATGAACTGCAATGTGGTTTGGCTATTGATTTCAGCAAAAAGCGAGTGAGAGTTTTCATGCAACATATGAATAGATATACAGAAACTTTCAAATCAGTAGGGATTTTTTGCTCCTCTTAGGCGCCAGATCCCACCTCTGTTGTTTCCAGGTGTCATAATTTTACTCTGTCACACAATATCCTACTACGGTATGAAACTACATGATAGTATTATTCATCAATGTTTAGGCTTTTTTTTAGCTCTCACAATATAGATACAACAACGTATATTATGTTTATGATTTAACGGATTTCTTTTTTCTTTATTCAACTCCTGAAAAGTAATTACATATACATCTTCTACGTGAATATATGAAATGCTGTGCGAGGATTATTCCACATGGTTGGCAGAAAGTGAAAAGGTAAGATAGATAACTCTCGTTCTCACTTTCAAACTACCGGCTTTAGACATGGCGGATGCTCTTTGCAAAGCACAACCTGGCATTGTGTATTTCAAAGAAGACCCAGGGGTAACAGACTTTGTTTTTCTTATAGAAGATGAGAAGATCCATGTCACCAAATCAATCCTGATGCGAGCTTCTCCGGTTTTCCGTGCCATGTTCACGTCTGACATCAAGGAGAAAAACGAAAGTACAATTCAGCTCCCGGGCAAGAATTACGAGGATTTTGTGTTGTTTCTGAGATGTTTTTATCCTGGGAGTATGTTGAACTAAATGGTTTGTATAATTGATTGATTTTATTTTCTTGTTGTACCCCTACACAATTAAAGCTAAATGTAATTTTGTAACTGTGTATGGGTATTTAAAAAAACCCCATAGGAACTAGGTGTAGCTCACAACTCTCACTTATATAATGAAAGATTTGTCTGAAATTGAGCCTTCTCTATTATTCAAAACTAGTAGTAAAAACACAATTTAGTTTTGTTCGCGTTGTGCATTTATGGGTCATATTAAGGAAAAATATGTCCCACCATTTAAATTGATAGCTGTAGAGTTAAAGTTTGCCAATGTATAAAACACTTCTTTAGTAAATATAAAGCACGGGCACTTGTTTCGGTAATAAATTTTTACCCATGTCATATATATTGCTGTGTAGATAAATTATCGAAGAAGACATATAAGTATAAACAATTTGTCAATGTATTTCCTCTGAAAGAGTAATTGAGTGCCATTCTGGCGAAGGGGGGGGGGGGGGGGTACTAAGTGTAATTCGGAATTATAGATAACTTGTGTTGTTATCATATCATGGGTAAAAAATCAACGAAACAAGTGCCTGTGATATAAAGATGTGAAAAACAGTTTTTCATAATTTATGGTCAAGAAATGTTTGATGTACTTATTTTTCAGGGATCGGTAATTAAACAGTATTTGTGACTGAAGTACACTGTAATTTGGAATGATTTTTTTTCAAATACCCATAATTGTAATTTACAATTACATAAAGAAGGATATGAACATAACGAACGGTATTCAGTCTCAAAGTCCATAAAACAATACAAAATAAGAGCAGAGCAAACATGGACCTCCGAAACATCAGAGCTTAAGGTGGGATCAGGTGCTATGGAGGAGTGAGCATCCCCTGGCGACCAGTCACACCCAGTGTTCATTTTTTTAATTTCTCAATATTTGTCCATAAATATGTGAATTATTATTTGGTTTATGTACAGAGTAACGTTCGTATATTACATTGGATTTCTTAAAAATTTCTACAGAATTTTTGGACATCCCTCTAATAAAAAGTTTGGAAAAGAAATTTTTTTTTGATATATGGTGATATCTAAGCACATTTTTATATATGTATTTATTTCTGTAAAACGAATATAATATAAATTTATTGAATAGAAACTGTTAACATTTGCAAATGAAGATATTATTAGCGTTCCAGAAGTAAAGTATTGATAAACATGTACATGACATACCAGGCACCTGGTATATTGAATGAACAATTTGACGGAACAAAGATATCAACAGTCTTATTTAAAAAGTCAGCAATTCGTAAGTTCTTTGGTCGCCATAATGCCCTTGTCAGCAAATACAATCTATCAAGAAGTGGAATATTTTAAATGGCATTTTTCATACCTTTTGTAGGTAAATATGTACATACAGCTGTTTACGAACTGTATTTTCTGTAGTATATTCCCTTTGCCTTTTCAAGTCAAGGAGCTCATGGAGGTTTTAACCATTCGACAGGTAACGTTTACTCGTCTACGACACCTGATCCCACCTGTGATGTTTAGGGGTCCTGTTTGCTTTGCTTTCATTTTATACTGTTTCAATAGATTTATGAACTTGATTACTGCTCGATTACTTTTCGTTTTAATGAAGAATTCTGGAATGAGGCATTAAACGGTATATGATTAATAAATCAGTCTGTTTGATATTTTTATATTTAGTTTTCATACAGCCCTGTTTTAGAGTTACTAGTACATGTGCTATTTCTTTCAGGTTTTAAAGAATATATTTAGAGTAATTGAAATGGTTTAACTAAATTCCTTAAAGTACGAAATCGGGGGTAATTGATTTTTTTGTTAAAAGCGACGTTATTGCAATTTAAAAATGATACATGTATATATCAATGTATTTGAAAGATTTGCAAGTCCAAGATGAGCACCACCTTTATAATCAGCCCGTCAATTATGCAATTTAGAATCATCATTTACTGTTTGAATTTGATCGATATTTTTAGCTACTAGTCCCTGTGTAGTCCGATAGTCGTGCATTATAAAATCTTGCAAATCCTGTAACGAAATATGGATTATAATATCTCATAATTTGTTTATTTTTCGAAATTCAGTAAAACTATTTAAAAATCCTTCAAAAGTAATCTGGAAGCAATTATACAAATATACAGCAAAAGTAGTTCCGGCTTCTTAGTGAAAACTAACTCTAGATTCCATTGATGGCAGTTATCAAAATATTTTATTATCCAATCAGAATCAAGTATTTTATGGAAATTAAATGATATATGGAGATAACGAACTTTAATGAATTGGTACCAAACGACATGCATCGCCGGGGACAGACTGTTCAGCAGCAGAGATACATATTCGGTGGACAATAAATTAAATTAACATTTTGAAGAGAGCACTTAATTTTCTTATAGCATCCAATATAGAACTGAAATACAAAACATTACATGGGTTCAAGCAAACTAATTTCAGTTCTTATTTTAATATTTTTCAGACGGTCTTCTGGCACAAGTTCTTCCCTTGGCCAAAGACTACAAGATAGACACATTGATGGCATCAGGTCATGAATGGTTGCTTAGAGAAGCAAAGGCTTGCCCGAATGATATTCCTTTTTTAATGAAATGCTTTCATTTTGCAGTAGAATTCGAATTCAATACACTTTATACAAAAATGTTAAACTGCTTGAAGAAAGTTAATCTCAGTGTATACAAAACTAACAAATTCTTCAAGAGTTTGCAACTAGAGAACAAAGCAATCTTACTGGAAGCACATTGCAAATTACTTGAAACAAAAAATGACTCATTGGAGTCGAAAAACGAGAAGCTCAGCAAAACATTAGATAGTATTAAAAATCAGTTACCTACTCAAATCACAACTGCTTTCAGACTTGAGACTCATATTAAGGGACAATGCTGCCCATATTGCAGACCTTTCAGATAATTTATTCAAGTTTCGCATTCGGAAAAATTTTTATAGATTGATTTATAGGTTTATCTATTGGCACGATGTTGTGATTAAAAGTAATTCAAGTGTGAAAAAGAAGCAACAAATTTCTAATGTGCGAGTTGCTGTGTGTAGAAATGACATATACATGTACCTATATACTGCTTCAATTTATATATAAAGGGTTTCTTGTATTATTGTGTACAGAAAAGGTGTAGGTCTACCAAAACAAGAAGACTGTATCTTGCGTGACAAAATGAATGGGAAACAGCCAATATAAAATATTTATAATTTTCTTTGACAAGATATTTGAAGAAGAAATTTTTGTGTGCTGTGCTTTTACTATGACGAATTAAATACAGTATAAAATATCGTATTCGTTATATTTAGCACGAAAAAGAACGAACACGTATTAAAGTTTAATCTGGAGTAATTGTATATTGCTGTGAATGACGTAAAAATAAGTCTACTATTTTTCTGTATTTTAGGAACAAAAGTCATCGCTGTCAATGTATGAGTACTTTGGAAATGCCAGAAATTAATCATGACTTAATAATAGTTATCTCGCAAATGTCATTTTATACAAAGAGTTTGTTTTCTTAAGTGAACATATCAGTTAGATAATGATTTATAGCTTTACACAAGGCTTGTGTCCCACTTCATGTGCTTCATACATGTATGTGAAGATTTTGCCGGGTTATTGTCATCATTATGTAACTGAACTAACTAGGCGTTGTAATGGAAGAAATGCTCGTGTGTTGTCTTCGAGTTTTACATAGAACATCTTATAGCTGGACAAGTTGTGACTTGTTCTGTATTTAGAGACATCTTTTCATCAAGATTTATTATGACCGAGAAATTATAAACTTACAATACTTAATATATGGATAGAAAAAGCATTCCATCAGACTATTAGAGTATGGTGGCATATTTATGCCATCCACATAACTTTTTGTTACATAGCATATCATGTCAAATCAAGATATCCATCTCGTCAAGTCATGATAACTTTCTGTTTTTTTCGTCAAACACCGACTTTTATCTTGTCAAGTCAAGATAAGCTATCACGCTATGTTGCAATAGCTATCTTGACATGACGAGATAATTTTTAATTGCAAAACAAGATAAATTATCTCGTTTTCTCGAGATAGCTATCGCAAAAATTCGATAGCTTATCTTGACTGTACAAGATAAAAGTCGGTGTTTGACAACAAACCAGAAAGCTATTATGACTGACGCGATAGTTATCTTGACATGACGTGATATCTTATGTTGACAAAGAATTATGTGGATGGCATAAATATGCCACCATAAAATACTGTTTGATGTATGCATCAAAACAAAATTTATATTTGACAAGTTTGGCTTTCCAGAAAGCCTGAAATGTCATCTCTTTGGTATCAATAATGTCAAAGAAATAAAACAGAAAGGGAAATATTTTAATGCCATGAATATATATTTTACCTGAAGTTCCTAAATGACTTATTCAGCAAACTCCAGAGTAAAGTACGCAGTTTATTTTGGCCGCAGTATATATATATGGAAAGCACGGACGTCTGCGAGAGCACCCAAGGCGATTTTTGGTGAAATTTCATTCTAGCGGTATTTTTGCTTCTGGTTGTTTACAATTTACTTTAATTCAAATACTTTCCTTGAACTATATTTTCTTAACACAACACGGAATTATCAACAATAATTATCATTCATTTAAAAGCAGCTAATCATTAAAGTTTGACAGGAATTCATTTAATAAATCCAATTACAGTCTAAAAAATTTACATAAAATTAGCGTTGACCACTCAGAATCTAATTTAATCTTTGAATAAAATACTTTGCATATTTATTTGTATTTATTTCGACTGTAAAGCATGCGTATAAATTTAAGCATCGCAGTCCCTGCTGTAAGGTTAATTTTACCTGGATTTGGTCTATTGATCGCACACCTGTAAGCTTGTTCTTTTGTGCGAGAACCAGTTTTCCCTTCGCGTCAACAAATCTATGTATAGAAATCACGTCATTGTCAATTCTCTTTGTGTGGCTTACCAATTTAATTAGGCATAGTATTGAGGATCAATATATATACGACACACCGAAACTATAGATATTTATAAGCACCGTACTTCTTTTCTAAATTTTCCTTGGCTTTCAAATAGGCCTAAACCGAAAGTAGATCACACACTTCTAAGCTAGTTCTTCTAAAAGAAGACCAGTTTACAGGCTACTTGGAACTCCTTCTGTAGATTCTCACTTGAGATATTGTAAAACATCGAGGACTCCCGAAAGATTAATGGAGGCTTACACTAGGACTTCACTTCCGGCATACAATCTTAATGTGTCATCTCCCGAGTGAGATGACAATAAGGCTGGGAGAAGGATTTAACATATCTCACTTCAAAATTTCAATATTGCAAGTAATAAATTCATGTACCAATATATCTTTTTCACAGTCTCGGAAACTTAATAAAAAATGGGACTTAAAGCTTAAGGGGGATGTCAGGCCACCTTTAGTGCAGTGAGACCAACATGTAAACATTTCTTCAAATGGCTAAAATACATCATATTTTGATCAAATTCGAAGTCCTTATGATAAAGATACAATAAATATGCATAACTGAATGCATGTTGTATATATATAATCTATACTTTTGCAGAAAAATGCTTTTGAAATGCTTCTTAGAACTGCGCAGCTACAGAATTCAGCAGAGCCTTTAAAAATCCAAAAAAATATACAAACTGTGCATAAATGTTTTCTCTACAATCATTTGTTGAGAAAATGCCTAAATTTTGCACTTTTAAAGTAATATAAGCCGTATGGATGGCGATTTGTATGTGAAACAAAATGATTAAATGATTTGAAACACATAAAGTGTAATGAAAAAAATAATATTTCCACAAAATTTAACTATAAAACTCGTTGTAATAACAGAACAATAAAGCACTATGTGCAATCAAGAATTCAGTCTTTTCATGAATATTGATAAAGGAAGTGCGTAAACAGTAGGTCTAAATATAGACACGTATGTCCACGGAAAATTATAGACAACGAGGCACGTTGCAATATGACAACGATTATTAATAAAAGGTTAATATGCGTCATAACAGAGTATAGATGTTTTATACTGATTACATTTAAAGATAAGTTATATTAATAGTAACACGCCATCCATGTCAAAAGTGAATTGTATCTCAAATGGCTTACCTCGTTTTCTTGACGCCGTGTTTGTTTATCAATCTAAAAGTAGCGACGGCGTCACGTGGTGGATTTACTTAAAAATAGATATTATTCTCCTTGCAGGATAATAAATAATTATAATTTGATAACTTTATAACGAATTTTATTTAAATGGTGTAATTTACAGCATTTTCGTAACTTTTATTGGTAAACAAAATATATAAATTTCCAGCCGTATTTTAAAATGGC
>PRKT01001519.1:16779-52773 GCA_003671525.1 Saccostrea glomerata
GTACACAGGTACCAGGGTAAGGTCTCTTGAATACACAAACGCTAGACTCGGTTGTATTTGTACTCAGACAGAAAAATATGTAATAAACACCAACATAGAAATGTAGTATATTTATATTTTAATGCCGTATATGTAAAGATTTTCACAACTGATAAAACGCGGCTAATCATGCAGATCAACCGGCCGATCGAGGGTTCATGAATCATGATATTCGGGCCTAAATCAAAGAGAATCGATGAATAAGTCAACTTTTTATAATTTAGTTTTTATTTGAAAGAAGATAGCATGTTGTGTTCCTGTTTAATATATTTTAAATACATATTTTCTATTTTCAACTGTTTGACATGCATTGATTACCGTCCCCCCGAGTTCATGGAGTTCGCGGAGTCTGTCATGTCGAATCTTTTATCATTAAAGGAGGGGATTTAATTTTGAACAGTGCATGTAAGTAGTGGATGTAAAATTACAATTACTCTGACTTTCAATTCATCCCTACCTGTTAAATGGTTAGAACTTCGATAAATCTACTGTCACATTTTCTGTTTCCTCCAACTTTGTTTACGTCTGAATATAAAAACCGAAACCGGAAGCGATCAAAATCGGCCTCAAAAAACATCGTTTTTTATATTTTTCAGGGTGGCCGCATGCGAACAACAGAATGATATTTTGGGATATAATTTATTATGTCATTTTAAACAATATATCAAATTTTTACTCTGTTGTTTTCATGCGGCCATATGTAAATCTTCTTTGGAATGTGAGAATTTGATGGAAATTTCTCAATTCCGGAAAAATCACACAACTTCACATCGTGATAACTCAACTACGAATCAAATGTTGAAAATTTTATTGCTATTTACATCAAACTGGACATCTCGTTATATGAAAAATAAACCAACTTAACGATAGCACTGGTATAAAATTTTCTTTAAAATATTGGGCAGCTCATATATGCTTACTGCCCCTGATTCTTTCCAGCCGTTTTTTTTAAAATGGCGCACGTTATAGCGTATATTACTTTAAATGATAGTTTCAAGTTCAAAACAAGGTACCGTTGTCTTCAAAATGAGTTTAAAAAACCACGAAAGTAGTTCATGGATAGCAGCACGAGGTCTATTTTTAGCACAGAATTTTGTTTTCCAGCCCTCTTCTTAATATGGAGGGACATAACAATCTTTAAATGTAGAAGAGAATTACAGTTGCAAAATATTTCAAATAATATGAACACTTTTAAAAGAGGAAATGTGTTATTGTAGTATTATCGAACAGTTGTTAAATAGTGTACGTATTGATATATTAAAAAAAAATCTTTAAAAACTCTTTGATGCCAGGTAAGGAAAAATGAGCAGCATCAAAGTTAAAAATTAAGAGTTTGTAAGTCTGTCACAGATAACGTATAGTATCTATTAAATTTTTTAAATGAAACACAAAGAAAATTAGACACGTAAAATCGATATGAATGACCTTGTTTAGTATTTACAATTAGTCTGAGAGGTGATCAAAATCTATATCTACAAAACCACAATTCAGATTAGAAAAAATTGGTACACACATAGCCATACACAAGTTCTATAAATAACATATGCTGAATTAAAGTTTTGCTCCTTGATTATGACGTTACAATATGAAAATGACTTCACTATGCAGGTCACTTGTGACGAAAAATGTTTGTCTCAGTGAAACTCGTTCAACAGATGACTGTAATATTTATGGTTTATCTTAGAAATACTTTTGAAGTAGCGTATTAAGACAAATGACTTCCTATAATTTCAATCAATGATTTTATAGATCGTTTTAGTGAAGGAAAGCAGATGGTTAAATATGATACTTGTTATGTTGCCCGGTGAAAACAAGTTTGAAAAGGGGTGTGTTTTTAATTAAGCAATTTGATATTAAAGACCTCCAATTTATACTTTGAAAAATACTTGAATATTTCAACAACAATATAATTATTAAATACCTAAGATATAGTTTACTTTTTGATAGCCCCTCGTGTACTGTGTCAAATAAATATTTACAATTTTCGTTACAGCGGAGCAGCATTTGAAAAGGAATGAAATCATTTAGAGTGGGGTAGGAGATTTATGGGGCCATTTCACCAAGTACGATCCGGAAAAATCGCATGCAACCAAGCACGACCATGGTCGCACCTCTGTTTTTACGTAGTCGCGTGAAAAATCCGTGCGACCTAGACATTTATTTTCTCTCTGCGCTCTACGTTCGATGTTATCTCGTATTACTTTCGTTGTAAACGTTCTTGGTGCGTCCTACACGCTCTATGGACGCTCTTTGCACGCTCTACCTGCGCCTTTCCATCCGATCTTAACACGATCAAGGATCGTTGTGTTCGATCAGTCTACCATGTAGCATCGACCTCTCGACGACCTATCTTCGAAAGTGTGCGACCTCTGCCGACCAGTACTCGACTTTGGCCGATTTCGGCGCGTACGAGTTGCAATAAACACTCGATCAATACGATTTAGATACGATACAAACGTTCTAGCCTCGACCTATACGCTCAATTCTAGTTCTTTTCTCAACTACTTCTCGTCCGAGTTACGCTCAATTTGCCCTGGTCGTTCAGATTTACGTGCGACCTACTGCTATCGTATAAAAAGACCCAGCGATCAGTGGGCGATCATCAGTTTTGATCACCCTGAAAGAAGCATGGATCCTATCGCTTTACATCATGCAATGCTATCGCAACATCATGCCCTGAAACTACAGCAAGACTCTATGATCATGCTGACGATGTTGAAGATGAGAAGAAAAAAATATACTAAAAAGAAATATTGGGTTGTTCCGTGGGCAACTTTTCTTTTCCTGGGGCCAGCTGCAGCCTTGGTTTTTGCCCCCTCGGCATAATTAACTCAGACGTGTTCAAAAGCTAATCGTGTAATGATCATCGCATGAGCTTGCGCCCTATCTGCACGGTTTTCAGTAGGCGTGGCTTAATCGGATTAGGCGAAGGTAAGTCGCAACTTAAGCGAGAAATGATCTTTAGTGGTTGAACCTTAAACGCACATAGATCGCACCTCAATCCTCTGATCATAATCAAATCGTGTCCATTTCGCAAACAGTGAGCGCACTGGTCTAAGGAAAATCGGGAGCAGGTCGCACGAAGCGATTCTTGATCGCAGCGGATCTAGGCTACATCGCATGGATCGAGCGAGTGTTGAGAATTGATCGAGCAGCACGACCGTGTGCTCGATCAGTTTTCGCTCAAGAAGACTTAGCCTCGCTCATCCCCGCTCTAGCCTCAATTGCCCCTCGATCAATACGTCTTTTCCTCGACTGTATTCGCTGTTTCGACGCCCTCTTTGCGACTTTTAAGTCGAGGCTCAGTTTTTTGACATGTCAAAAAACTGAGCTGCGATCTATTTTTCAGGAAGACCATTCTTCGACTTTGAGCGACCACAGGAGACCGAGGCGTGACCACTTGGCGGTCAACCTTCGACTTCGTGCGATCTTCAGCGATCAAGCCACGCTCTTAGATCGCAACTCAGTCTTCCGGGAAGAATTCTTGGTGAAATGGCCCTACTGAATAATTTTTTTTCTCTATTCGCCCATATTGTCAAAATTACAATTTCACAGAGTAAAGAAAAAAATCAACATAATTAAATATTTTAGATCATCTTTAAAATGACGTTTGGTGGTCCTCCCAACTCAGAGAATAAATTATTGGGTCCATATATATAGGTGAGAAAAAAAATTCCTTAAAAGAACTATATGCGGTGTATTGCATATATATGCCCCTACAAAAGTCAAATTTTGAAAACTTCCCTGAAAGGTGCTGAATTTAATAAATTGTATGAGAAATATAAATTAACAGAAAATATTATAGTGTCAAAGCAGTGTATTCACAATTTTTGTTTTATGACGCCACAAACTGGTCCAATTTTACATCCTTTTTCAGAAAGAGGACAAAATGGACAAAATTTCAACAATTTAAACTTTTAAATTTATAGAGCGCAAGTTTGTTCAGGAACAATATCGACATATTTCATTGATATTATCATTCTACACATTATATCAAAATACTCAAAATATCGACGAAATATGTACATTTTTCTGTAAAATTAATAAAAAACTGAAATTTACGTCATGTTTGTGACGTCATCACGTACATATGGCGTCATTACTTATGAAAATATTCAGTGCTTTGAAGTCAGCATATACTCCCCTGTTTAAGAACTTAATTAAATGTATCTCCATTAAAGTTTGATTGGGGGGGGGGCAAATATTGGTTATTACCGAATAAAGTTATTTAAACATATTTGTTGACGGAAGAAAAAGAACAAAAATATCGTGTAATGGGATGTAAAAAAAAATTGAGTCTGACCATTTCTAGTAGGTCGGGAGAGAGGGCAACCAAATATTATTATAACTTATAACAAGTGGTCTTATAAGACTAGTACATGTCCCATAACATACTTAGTAATGCAAATTTTTTTAAGCTTTGGAACTATTTTGAAAAACAAACATAGGATTTTCGGGGGGGGGTCTCTTTTTTGCAAAGATAGACATTATATAACATATGCAATGGACCTTTCTTTGCAAACATTGTGCTCACTTCTAAATTTCAAAGAAACACCCCTTTATATTTTATCAAACTTCGTATGTTCAATGAGTAAGAGTTTTCAACGTTATCAGCATAACGAGACAAGATGTGTTTTTATGTCCAAACATTACTCCATACAATGTGTGGGTCATTGCAAACAATTTAGCGATTTATGTGAGGTGCCTGAAGGAAATCCTATAATTGTCTATTTTTTTTATCTAACTGCTAAACAAAATAGACATATGTACCAACTTTTCGAATTTAATACATGTAATTATAATTTGTTTTTCATCAACTGCATATTGTTTAACATTTTCAAATATTAAATGCTAAACATCCTCCTTGCAGTGCCCCATTTGAAATTACTGTAAACGTATTATATTTGGCTGTGTATTCTTTTTAGAGCCTTTCGCGGAAAGCAGCTTCCGCTAAATAAAGTACATCGCTAAATGCTTTGTGTATAAAGGTTTATGTAAAGCAAATTCAAAAAGCGCTAAATCAAATCTACGCCAACTTGTTGAAAATTCAATTTCCGCAAAATATCATACACGCCAAATATAATACATTTACAGTAACTCCTATCGCCACAGAAAAAAAGACCCGCCGTAAACACATTTGTTTAGCACACTTTTTATCCTTTTTCTTGAGTTTTAAAGAAACCAAGAAATTATCAAGACTTGTTCCATGAAAAATTAAAATTATTCATGGTTATAAACGCATCTATCCACGACAGATATCTGCACATGTCAACCACGTGCTCAGTGGAAGAATATTTTCGAGGGAATTCGAGCTATAAACAGAACAGTTTTTTCCCGATTTGCCGGAGTGGGATTAAAATCGCGTTTTTCATTAATCAGACGATGCGATGCAACAAATAAAAGTATTAAGTTATATAACCTAATGATTATTACTTAGTAATTTCTGGTCTTGATGTTATTATGGTCGCATTTATTCTAAAATCAATATTATTCGACCTCTGTGTGACAGAGGAATGGCGGACGAAATAAACACATGTCCTCAGAAAGACCCCCATGTGAAAAATCGAATTTTCAAGAATTATAGATAATGACAAGAAAAAAAGCGGAACAAATGGTTGTAGCCATATTATCAATGAATCGAATTGACATATTTTTCAATGCATTTTTCATCTCGAATCTGAATGCTGTAGCTGCGCAGTTCTAACATGATTAATTTCCTCCTAATTAAAAGAAAATAAACTTAATTATTAACCAATTTTGGTCTCTAACAGTAGGTTATGAGTGCATTAGCACTTTGAGTAACTTTGGGCTAGTTTAGTGGAGTATTAAGCGCATTCTTGGTATTTCTTATTTTACACCAAACTTGATCAAATATGGCTTGTACATCCCCATTAAGGTCTGCAAACCAAGCAAATTGTCCAGTCATCTTATTTGCACACAATGTGCATTTAATTTAAACTTACATGTATCCAAAGGACAATGTTGGCTCATATCTTAAAAAAAAGCCTCCAAACTTCGGTCGAGTTATAAACCAAATTACCAGGTCTCAAGTATCAACAATTGATGTTAAAATCACTTTGATCATGTGGCATTCCATGGATCGAAACGCTAACGCTTTCATTAAGCATTTCATTGTGTTAATTTGACGTACTTCCAACTTCAAACTATAGAAGATTTTTGTGCAAATTTTAATAGGGTTCGAAGATTATATGTGTCTTATTTTAATTTGTATTTTTTCGTGAAGTGTGTTTTGAAAAAATTCCGGTATTCACAGTGAGATTAGTAAATATAGGTTCATGTTTCCTCTGCATAATGGTCTGCAAGGCGAGACATCTACCCCATCCCTAAACATTAGAATCATTTATTATTTGTGCATCATGAAACTCTACAATTTCTCTATTCTCCAATTAAATTTCTATAGTGTAGAATCTGATTGCCAAAAATGTTTACATTCCACATCCACGTGATTTAAATGTCTCCGCGTTTTTGCGGAAATAAAACTTATATTCGATAATGGTCCAGTTATATTTTCCGTAATTTAGGGCTTATACATGTTCTTTTCAATGATATTTATTGAAAATATAGAAATATATATGTCAAAAAATTCGTGGCATAGATATCAAAAGCATAATTATGCTTGCACAATGGTCATAGATTAATTTAGGAATATATTGTATTGTAAAGCTTAAAATGGGTAGCCGAACAGATTCCAAATGACGTACTAAAGTGCACTCATTCTTTGCATTGTTTAATGGACTTTTAATAAGCTTGAAAACCAGTCTGGTTATTATCGTCAAATATTTCATTTTCTTAATATATGAAAGCTTGCCTGCGCTTACTTGTCTGATATTCTTCTTTATTACCTTTTATATTTTAGGGTATTCTGTTTATATAAAAAAATTTAAACACACTCTTTTGAAGACTTGTTGTGGGTATCCTTTAAATTTCTCATTTGTTTCAGTGACGCAATAGCTTTGTGTGTTTACATAAAAGAAGAAAACAATTGTTGTATGATTAGCGAAGTTAGCAAACTTTTTGCTATTTTGTAGATTAAGATACTAAAATACTTCATAAGGCAATCCAAACTTCATTTTTTTCTGTGCTGTATTATGCAGGCATTTTACAAACAGAATTAGTCCGGAGTAAACACTTAAATTCGTTTTCTTTTCTACACAGTAAACAATAGACTAGGCTTTTAGAAACACCAGACATGCATGTATACCGGTATACATTAACTCTGAATTTTCTGGATGATAATTTCAATATTTTTCATTAATACACAACAAAATTGATCGCTACTTTTCTTAAGTACTAGTACATGTATTAAGAATAAAGTTAAAATTTGTGAAAGTGTAAGGATGTTTCAATCAAACGCATCAAGGATTTTAGTTTCATTTACTTCCAGGAAAATAAGATTTTTATTGCATTTTCGAATGAAATTCTGTAGCATCATAAAACGTATTGAAATTATACAGAAAATTTCAGAAAATATCAATATCAAAATTGTGTCTAAGCACCTATAAAGATTGATGGGCAATATGAACAACATCTATCCTTCTGTATGCAATAATCCAGAAGTGGAAAAAAAAAGAATTAGATAGATTTCAAATCTACAAGTGGTAGTCCAACTAACATTTATATTGATCGTTCCCTTTTAAGGATGGAATTCTACAAAATCATATGCCAGTTACAGTAAATGTTCAACCAAGCCTCTTTCGTTACTCGTCACTAAAATATTGACAGTAGTGAAGGAAAAACAAGAGTACTGTGCAATAATATATTCAAGAAGTGGGGTGAATCAGATACTCAGAAATTCCAAAGAACTTTTGGAAAATTTGAAATCACAAGATTATACTAAAAGCAACAGCTTAAAAACAACTTTATAAACAACCATTCCCCCACGATAAATTAAAGTCCAGGCTTTTTGCACTGCATGAAAAGTCGCGTTTAATATAATTTAATAAATTCGTTTACTCCGGTAAATTTGTTGTATTGAATTTAATTTATGTATAACGGTACATTTTACATGAGATATATTGTGATATAATTAAGTACAGTTTTCAAATAAGTATAATCATATTTAATGCAATATACGTCGAGAATAATATAGTTTAATTGAGAAAATTATACGTTTTGTTTTAGAATATCGACATGTAAAAGTAAATATGCTTATACTTAAAGTTTAAGTTCATTTTTGGTATTTTGAATATGTCATAAATAATTCTTTATACCTAATGTAAACTTATGTTGAAACATTTTTGAAAAAAAATATATTTAGGCACCCTATTTATTATAATTTATTCATTTCTCATTTTTATTTATTTAACCCTTATGTAGATTTTTCAAAACTGTGGAATATAACTTAGTTTTTTCTCTATCGACTACTACTGTAGTACAATTACATCGGGATCGAAGTCGGGCTCGAAAAGCAATTAAATTGAAAACAACACACCGCGCCGAAATTCAATTTTTTGGAGGGTTCCACGCAGCCATGTTGAACTTGATCATGATGTTGTACAGGAGGAAGGGGCGAAAGAGAGTGCCGCGAAAAGGAGAAACATGATTACCTTTGGATGGAATTTCTGTTTTAACAGAAGATGAAGACATTTACATGTACGACCCTGATTAGCGGTAGAAACAATGTACAAAATTTTATCACGTGTCCTTGAATGAATAATAACCTCTGCTAATGATAATGTTACTGTTCCTTAGTCTGGGCTCTACACATAAAATGCCTGGCATTAAAAACGTTTGGGCAAGCGCTATTTAAATTTTGTAATAATTATTTAACACTATTAATATTATATCTCTTAAAGTTGGATTTTAACCAGAATTTTCTCGTTTGGGATTGGTTTCAGAATTTTAGTCACTAAGTGTTCCTCCGTTCAGCATTTACAGAGTATGTTGTACAATGTAATAAAATGTTTATATATTTCTTAATGCATACTCAAGAATATATTCAGCACTTATTTTGATTATTTAAATAGTTACAGTGTGGACTGTGCCTGAGACGATTCCCCACAGTGCCGGCTATGTAGACCGCTTGTGAAAATGGTGAGAACCATGCAGCTCAAATTTTCAATTAATACAAATAAACTAACAATGTTTTTATTAACTTGTATCTTTTAGCATAGCGAAGACTATAAAAAATATTGCAACAACTTGAAATGCTATATGCCAAGTAAACAAGACGAGGTTTATATTATTATTTTCCTTATCCTAAAAATACAATAGCAAAGGATTCTGAGCTATGCATAATTTTTTTCCGTTAAATACTTAATCCTGAATTATTAAAAATATCTATCATATTCTATGATGCACAATTATGTATGCATTTTTTACAGGAATCCAAATGCTCACAAGAAATGACAAAAGCAACATGAAGATTAGCACAAAGGTAAGATTTCTTAAATTTTCTGATAAGATCAATAAAAATCACAGGAATTGACTTTTTTTTAGCTCACCTGAGCCATTTTAAGACCCGAGCGAGTTTTCTGATCTGTGTCTGGTATTCGTCTGTCATCTATAAAGTTTTCAAATTTTTACATTCATGATAATTATGCCTAGTTTGAACAAAAAAACCTGCAAGATACATCTTTTCTTTCAGAAATTGTGCCAGAAAAGTTTAAAGTATCTATGGGAATGATCAACATTGAACTTGCTGAGCCTTCCTTCTGAAAGTGACTTGACCAGATATTTGGCTACCTAGAATGAGGTACGAACTAATCATTTGTTGTACGACTTATTGTGTATGAGATTGCCACAATTTACTGGAACTTTGAATTTGCTGTCCACTTTAAAAACCTGCTATCTACAGTGTAAGTTGTTAATATATTTTACTTTATGTTAAATCACTTGCTCATTATCCCAATAACTTGCATGTTAAATGCTGTAGATGCTAACCTTTGCATTTTTGTTTACTCTTAAATTCCATGTGTTCAGAGTATGTACATCCATTTCATATCATGTTTTGTCTTCTCTAAATGTAATCTAATACATATCATAATATTTACTAGATCACAAAGTTTAAGGATTTTATTACTGTATGAATGTTATCTACTTGCTCTAATCATAAATACATCTGTTTGTATATTTTTTTTCTACGAGATGCCATACCTGCTTTAAATTTTTCATATTTTTTTAGGTCACCTGAGTCACTCAGGTGACCTATTGCTATCTGTTTTTGTCCGTCGTCGTCCGTCGTACGTCGTTCGTCGTACGTCGTTCGTCGTCAATCGGTCGTAAACTTTTGAACATTTTCAGCTTCTTCTCTGCAACCACTGAACCAATTTCAACCAAATTTGGCACAAAGCATCTATGGGTGTAGGGGAACAAAAATTGTGAATTTCATGATCCCTGCCCCCCTGGGGCCTGGGGGGTGGGGCCAAAACCACTAAAATTAATGCAATCTTCAAAAATCTTCTTCTTTACTCCTGGACATCAAGCAGTCAAACTGTTTGCATGATTGTAATCAGCATTGAGTCCTTTACCAAAATTGTGAAATTCATGGCCCTGGGGTCAGGGGTTCTTGTACTAGGGCGGGGCTAAATAAGTATATAGTGAAAATGCATTATTTCTTTGAAAATCTTCTTCTCTGCTCCTGGGTATTAAATAAACTAACTAAGTACATAGTTATGATGAGCAAGAGTGCCTCTACCAAAATTGTGAATTTTATGGCCCCAGGGTCAGGGGTTCTGGTGTTAGGGCGGGGCTCTATTGATTATGTAGTGAAAATACATGAATTCTTTGAAAGTCTTCTTCTCTGCTCCTAGATTTTATATAATATAAGAAAGTACATAGTTATGATGAGCAAGAGTGCCACTACCAAAATTGTGAATTTTATGGCCACAGGGTCAGGGGTTCTGGTGTCAGGGTGGGGCTCTATTGATTATGTAGAGGAAATACATGAATTCTTTGAAAATCTTCTTCTTTACTCCTATGTATTAAATAAACTAACTAAGTACATAGTTATGATGAACAAGAGTGCCTCTGCCAAAATTGTGAATTTTATGGCCCCAGGGTCAGGGATTCTGATGTTAGGGCGGGGCTGTATTGATTATACATGTATAGTGAAAAAACATTAAATCTTTGAACATGTCTTCTTTGCTCCTAGGTTTTAAGCAGATGAATCACCTATATAGTTATGAGCAATCCCTAATCTTCAAGAATTGTAAATTTCTAGGCCCCAGGGTCAGTTGTATGTGACCGGCACTCGGGGAGGGTAGGGGTCCACTTGGAATAAGTAGTGCACCCTATTGCACACACGTGCACACCTGTCCTCAACACTGGGTCATGCAGTAACCAATAGACATGGTTACTGTCCTTGACATGGATTTGTCAAGGATAAAGACATAAGATAAAATGTCTTTACAGTCTTTATTAAACAAATAATTGGTACATTATTTACAATCCAAGACTGGGTCTGCCAGCAGCTCTAGCCCTAGCTCCTAACTCTCTTACTGCTAAACTACCACTGCCCTCAGATTATCTCTTGTTCTTTGATTTGATAAATATAATCTTAGCCTTAAGGTAAATAGAGTGATTATTTGATTTACTCAAGATTCTTTGACATCTGTACAAAAGATTTATATGGCCAGGTGGTGTCTTCTACCTATTCCCACTTTTTAAAAATCTCAATTCCACCTATTCCCACTTGCAAATAACAATAGACAATAAAATTAACTTAAAATTTTCCATTTTTTCCTTCAAATATTAAAATAAAATATCTTATTTATAATTTAAAAAAAGCAAATTTACCTATCCTATATTTTGTTCATTAATCACTGTTTATTCAGTATTTATAAGTTTATATATTTATTTATTTGTTGACATAAAAATTCCACCTATTCCCACATAAAATCTTACCTTTTTCTACTTAATTTTCAAAAAGTGGGAATAGGTAGAATGAACCGGCCAGGTAAAGTGTTAATTACTGTGACACCTATACTCTCTTCAGGGTCACAAAAGATAATTGCACAGGGGATTAACTAAATTGACTTCAAAGACTAGATAACAATGTACTAGATGTAGTATTTACAAGCCATCTGCTTACTTAAAAACTTAAAGGAAATTTGTATCAATTAAATGCTACAATGAATAAAATAGAAAACTGTAGTTTAGATAGAAATCTAAATATTGTAATATTCAGAAATATAAAATATAAATTATGTAAGACCCCTAACTCTTTGGTTAGTGGCTATATGATCTGGCTTAAAACATGGATCAAATTCAGTCACTGGGAAGTTGTTGAATAATGCTCAGGTGACCTATAAGGCCCAGGGGCCTCTTGTTTATCCATAGTATCTTTCTGCTACATTAAATAAAATATTGTGGAGGAACACAAAGAAAAGGGCTGCGCATCTCAGCATATTCAAGGTCAAGCAGGTAAATACATTGGTAAATTGCTAAAAAAAAGATGGCAAAAAGTCACAAGTCCCCAATTTACATGTACATCCACAAAATCTGTAGCTTGCTGCTGTGAAACTATATATACGTGAGTCTTAATATGTTAAATGCTGTAAATGCTATTTTTTGCATCTTCAAATCTTCAAATTCCATGTGCTCGGACTAAGGTACCATTCTGTATGTTTCATATCATATTTTGTCGTCTATAGATTTGATCTATACATATATTATTATATGTTTTTTTTATGCAATTCACTTAACTAGATGACACAGAGAATTTTTTTCATTGTGTAAAATGTTATCTTCTTGCTTTAGTCATGTTAGTCATAAGTATACCCTGTTTGTATATTTTTTCTCCTTTTTTGTATATTCTTTCTACGGAGAGCCATACCTGTTATTAATTTTTCATATTTTGTTTGTGACAGCTTTTTACCATATCCTTAGTATCTTGCTGCTAAATGAAAGAATTATTGGGGAGGAGCAGAGAAAAAGGCACCTCAACATGTTCAAGGTTAAGCAGGTAAACATAGTGGTAAAATGCTTCAAAAAAAAAGATGGCGAAAAATCATTAGTCCCCAATTTACATGTATAACAACATTAGCTTCAAAATCTGTAGCTCGCTGGCCTGAAATTATAGATAATTATCTGTCTTTATTACCCAGACTTGAAAAAATGGCATATCCTTTGTGGTCTTCTGTAAATTTTTTAATTAAGCGAAATTGAGCTGTGTTTCCTCTAGGTAAATTGATAATTTTACAATCGACTCAGATTTTGTATACTATTTAATATATGCAAATGCATAAATCCAGAAGCACACATATAATATGTATATATAGGCAAATGGGTAGTTATTTTTATGTTTGTTGTAGAAATTAGGAGCTAGATGTGCTTCTCCAGAGCTGAAAACTTCTTGGCATAAAGAGAAGAAAAAGCAAGAAGAAGCAGTTTTAAATATTGATTACATCTTCATAGTACAAAAAATGATTCTAAAGATAATACTATCTATGAAATTAGAAAACTGAAGTTGCGTTCTGATGAATGTGAGAAATAAAGTCTTCAAAGAACAGGACACCAAAGTGCCACTCTCAAATCAAAACACTCTAAAAGGCAGGGCATAAGAAGAACTAGGACAAATAAAGAATCTAAAAGAGTCAAACCTTTGGATGTAGTAATTGAACAGAGATGGGCTATTAGAGATGAAATATCTGAGTTGCTACTGTTGTGCACAAATGTGATGCTTTTTTTTACACATCTTTGACACATTCATTGTTAGATAAGAAAAATATACCTAGTGTTGTATTTTTGACAGTGAAAGTTTTTTTCTGATACTTGATTACAGATTAAAACTGTTATGTTTTTTATTGTTTAAACATTTGTTGGTTTGTTGTGTAATCTGCAATCACATACATTTTAATCTTGATTTATATATTACATATATGTACAAGTCTAACTTAAATAATAAATGCATGGACATTATTGTGGGAAAAAATAAGACAATCAAGGGTAGTCTGAAAGAGCTTTGCTGGCAGTAAGTTGCAGATCTTGATACCCAAGTAAGAGAAAGGTGGTGTCTCTGACCGATCCTTTTGCTGTTGCTTGTGGGCGAGTGAGGCTTCCCTGTCAGTGGCTTAGTGAGTCATAGATGTAAAAAATAGAATAGCCAAATGAGGTAGAGACATTTCTGAGGAAAAAAGGGGTGAATTGTGATTTTAATAAATATTACAATTGATATTGCAAGAGTAATGAGAATTGCAAGAGTAAAATATTAATTTGTTTCCTGCCATTTGAAGTAAGAGAGTTTATGAATTAGGAGTTATGGAATTGTAATTAAGGATTAAAAAAATTTGTTAAATATACTTGTACATATGTTTATACAGGACTTTTATATGTGCATGTTTCAGAGCTCATTCTTGATATTTTAAGGCAAAGTTAAAAATATCACTATTGAAATGTCTTGCATTCTAATGTAAAGTTGATTTAATGAGGATATGTTAAATTACAATCATCAAGCAATAAACCTAGCAGTTGGAGCAGAAATGAGGTGCATGTATTGTAAACAAATTTAAGCCGCTATTGTTTTGTGTAATTGTGATACTTTTTTCTTAATTTGAATTGACATAACCAAATGATATAAAAGATTTTTTTTGGTGTTGTATTTTTCACAGTCAACATTAAGTATTTTACAAATTGAACTTGAATAATTAGTGCATGGACATTTATTGTGGAAATACTTGGGAAACAATATATGGGTGTTCTGAAAGAGCTTTGCTGGCAGTAAGTTGCAGATCTTGATACCCAAGTAAGAGAAAGGTGGTGTCTCTGACCGATCCTTTTGCTGTTGCTTGTGGGCGAGTGAGGCTTCTCTGTCAGTGGCTTAGTGTGTCTTATTAAATGTACATGTAAAAAGAATGGACAACTTTTATTGGCAACTTTTATTCTTTTTATGCAAAGTATGATATATACTGAAAGGAAAAAGAAACGCATATTTTACTTTTAAATTAAATTAAAACTATTATTTCGAAAATGTTTTCCAGTATTGTTATCAAACATTTTAATTCATCTTTAATCTACAAGTTACCAAAATCTTGTGTGACTGTGACTCATAATTCCTGAGTTATTGAAATTGATATGTCGATACCCCCAAAAATTAAAATAAAAATTCTTATCATCTCCCTTGCACATTGGTAACAGCCTTGATTTTCCTGTGCATTGAGTTCACCAGAGCATTTATCTTTCTCATTTGATTATCATTTAACGCTTCCGACAATAGTCTTAATGGTTGTTAGAAGCTGTATTATTCCAAAGCCAACAAATCCCCCCGCCAAATGAGTGCCACGAATTTTCATTTTAGGATAGAATTTACAGAATCCAGCTGATTTGGTACACGTGAATGTCTGTGAGAAAGCCTCGACAAACACTGGCTACATTTTTCGAGTGTGAACATGATAAAAACATTACGCACACGACGCGTACGTGCGCGCGTAAGAGTAAAATCGACGTAAAAGTTGCCAAGATCGCGGACCAAATCAGAGCAGAGAATTTCTGTCAATTTTAGGGTGAAAAAATTGGTATGAATGTTTGCTGTATAAATATCGGTTTCAGTGATAACACCTTGACAACAACCGAGGTGACATTATGAAAAGCCCTGTCTCGATGTGACGTTGTTACGCGTCAACGTCACCGCCATCGTTGGTTGGAAACCTTTTAATTTACTCTCTGACAACTGAAAAACTTTTTTTGTTGAAAAGTTTAAAACAAACTTCATAGCAACATCTTGTTGCCTTTTTATTCACTTACGCAATTCAATTACTGGAACCAGTGTAACTTCCGTCAGCCATACCATGATTGCACGAAATTTATACCGATTTCAAATGCGGAAAACGATGTCTATAACTCCAATGCATCGATTAGCACCACAAAATGTGATCATAAAATTGTCATCATCAACATGCACGTGTTTTGGCTTTTTATCATTTCCCCTACGTGACGCCATATATTTCATGGTTGAGTAATTTTGACCAGCAATTTTAGTGCACAGTAATTAAAATACACATTTGACAAATTTTCAAAATTTTCGGCCATATAGTTAAATATATTTCGATATTATGCTATTATGCGTTTCTTTTTCCTTTCAGTATAATTTATTGTTGGAAATTGAAAAGCCATTTACAACTCATGCAGCAGTTTTATTAGGGGCAGTTTCAGTCAGATTTTGCAGTTTTTTGGAGTCCAGAATGACTTTATTTTTGACCTGTTGTGTTCTGATTTATTGCGAATTTGAATTTTACATACAATTCTATTCTTATATTAAATTATTTTTAATTACTTCAGTATATTACTTACTACTAGTATGTAAAAATTTACTCCATTATAATTGAGCTACAATCATGATTGTAAATTTTTAAATTCTGACTTTTAGGCATAAATTTGAAATATCTTGTACTTTGGTAGAACTCATTGTTTGTACACTATTGAGATAACATCTAATAAAATTGAATGAGAAATGGATATGTGTATGATTGTAAAATACTTTCCAAAAAACCCACAATTGTAAACCATGCAATCTATTGATGAAATAAATATAAAATAAAAATATTATGCAATAATATAATAATATTAAATTTCATCAAATACAACCTTAAATCTTTATGATATGGGAAGGTTTAATCCGTACATTTTAATCACATATACAAGAGATTTAATATTAGTTTATGAAAGATTAAAATTTGAACGTATTAGTAAGTTTACAATTTTCCGTATATAACTTAATTTTTGGAAGTATTATGAAGTAAAGTGTGAATTTAACAAAAAATAATGAGGTTAAGATCTACGTTAAATTTTATTAAACGAACAAATTTAATATGACCATAAAACTTTATTTTATGGCCATGTTTAATAATAATTATACGTTTTGTATATTAGAGGTATAATATTTGTTTACGGCAGACTTAAATCTAAACGTATTAGTAAGTTTACAGTTTTCCAAACTTTATTAAATTTGTTCTTTTAATTTTTCATTAAACTCGTATTAAATGCTTATTATTTTCTAACATTTACGATCCCACAATATGTTATATTATGCATTTAAACATTAAATAATCGCAGGATTTAAATCGCATTTAAGGTAAAATTAAACCCGACTTTTCATGCAGTGTTGATATTGATTTAAATGCTGACTGACGTTTTTCATACCATTTGTTAGTCCATAATCTATAAACTAAATTGTCGACGGATTTTTCCCGTTATTTCCCGATCATGACGAGGAGCACACGGCGGGTGTGACTGGTCAGCAGGGGATGCATAGTCCTCCATGTCACCCATTCCCACCTCTGAAGGCTCTGATGTTTCGCAGGTCTGTGTTTGCTCTGCTCCTATTTTGTATTGTTTTATTGACTTTGATATTGAATACTGTTTGTTATCTCCATATCCCTATTTTGAATATTCTTAATATTCAGAAGAACCAAAATGAATTTGAAGTACATTATAGCTGTATATATATTGGATTCCACAACTTATAAGAATCCTTACAAACAAAGATACATAGCGGGTTTCAGTAAATGTTCAACCAAGCCTCTTTCTTTACGCATTACTAAAATATCGACAGTATTTAAGTAGAAATTCAAGAGTACTGTGCAACAACATATAGAAGAAGTTGGGTAAATCAGATGTGGTTACTTCAAAACTCCAAAGAACTTTTGGATAATTTGAAATTAAAAGACTTTACCAACTCAACAGCTTAAAAACTTGCGCTTTTTCAACTTTATACACAACCATTCCGCACGATAAATTAAAGTCCAGGCTTTTTATTTCAATAAAAATGGAACTCGTTAATTTCCTTACTTTGTCATTGGTCATTTGCAAAATTACTCTGTTAAAAAAACAATGATTGTTGCCTCTGTAATCGCAAGTTTAAGTTTAATTGTGTCTGCTAAAACCCAAAAGTGATTGAACACACAAATACTCTGAAGTTGACATCAAAAAGACGGTGGAGATTCTAATTGAAAATATCTTAAAGTTTGTTGTTTTTTGGAGACCAGGTATTCCAACAATCTATTGGAATTTCCAATAGGTATCAATTGCGCCTGTTATTCATGAGCAGCAATAAATATTTATATTCATATGAAGCAGATTTTTTTGTTCAAAATCTTATGAGTGAAAGAAGAAAGCACTTGCTGTGGCCTTCATCATTTCGTTAGTTCTATGGTCGATACAATGATTTTGTCAGCAAATTCATCATTGAGTAAAATGCTGACTGAAGTTTTCCGTACTAATTGTCTGTCCATTATTTATAAACTGATTTTTTTTCAAATTACGACAAAGAACACACTGCAGATGTCATCAGTCGACAGGGGATGCTCAATCCTCCATGGCACCTGATCCCACATCTGATGTATTGGAGGTCCTTGTTTGTTCTGCTCCTACATGTATCTTGTATTGTTTTATGGTTTTTTGATCTTGAATACTGTTTGTGATCTTCATAAATTTCATTTTGAAAGATTCTCTTTCACATTTTTTATACATCCAAAGTCTTATGAAATATATCTAGGACTTGATTTGTTAATTTATTTTCCAAAGCATAATTCCATTTGCAATGTAAACGAAATAAGGTAAGGAATTGAATCAAATTATTTGTATCTTGTTTTGGAAACAAAAATGAGGAAAATCTAGTCCGTTGTTGTGAAAAATAGTCCATCTGACAGAAAAGCTAATTGATTATAACAATCTTTTACTTTAGACTTAAAATACACGAAAAGAATGTCTTACAACTTTCTTACAAACACGTAGACATTATCAATATTTGTTTTCGGTGGGTAAAAATCCGGACATGTTCAAAATTAAGAATTACCTTGTTTATTCTGTGTATTTTTTGTAACAGTTTTTATAATTTATGTTTATTTTATTTGATTTAACGAAGTAAAATAATGTAGTTATGCAATAAATTTCAGTTTGAAATAACATAAAATTTATTAACATTTCAGACAATATATTTGCATTGGGGTCATCGATTTTACCTCAAAACATAATGTAAAGAAAGGTAACCCTTCAATATCTTTTATAGAAATTTCTTTGCAAGATGGAGTCTTTTTACAAAGGACACCATAACGTGGTTTATTTCAAGGAGGACCCAGAGTTGACAGATATAGTGTTTATTGTGGAGTTTAAGAAGATTCACTTGACCAAGGCAATACTGATAAGATCCTCTCCGGTATTCCGTGCTATGTTCACGTCTGACTTCAAAGAGAAAAACGAAAGTACAGTCAAATTCCCGGGAAAGAAATATGAAGATTTCGTGTTGTTTCTCAGATGTTTTTATCCTGGGGAGCATGTTGAACTAAATGGTTTGTATTAAATATTAAAAATATTGAAATAAATGGATGCAATATCACAAAAAAAGATTATAAAAAATATTAGAAAACCTCATTACTTCTTTATATCTACTACATGTAGTACCTTGAAGGACCGGTAACTCATGCGCTTTGTTTAAAGGTAAAGAATCAATCAAATACATATAAAACGACTGAGAATAAATTCCATCCTTTTGCAAGTTTATTTTACCTTTGTTTTCATAACTTTAAATAAATATAGTAAGTAGACTATATTATTTTCCATCTTATCACTGTGATTAAGAATCTCATTCAAATTATTTCAGGAAGTCGACTAAGCTCCATGCAGATGGGGTTTGTCTTATGATTTTCATGAAAAAGGATGATGATAACGAACACAAATTAATCCATAAACAACACATTTTTATGAGGGCTTAAAACACGGACCTCTTAAAGGTTCAGAGCTGGAATCAAGTGACTAGGAATATTAAGAAGCCATGTCACACTTTCTTTGAGCCCTTTCAACCAAGGTGAGGAACGCAATAATATATATGTATGTTCAAAACGTAAATAGAAATCTTAACGAGTGGTATGCAAATAACTTCGCAGTGATTTAAAAGTTATTTACAAATAAGGTCATAATACCGTCTAAAAATATGCATAATGCTGACTTTAAACGAGGTTATTTAAATCCCTATCACATCTAGCCTAGCTGTTTGGGTTTGAAGATTGATCGATTTCATAGTACGGCTTTGAATAACGAATAAGTTGGGAAAATAATATGTCATAGAATGTTAAAAGATTGCGGAACATTGCTACATAAATAAGGAGAATTTATAATGGAAAGGCTGAAATAATCTCCTTTATCATAAAATTTATTTTATTTGGCTCTGAAATGCAAGTGTTTGCTTCTCATATAGTGGCCAAGGAGGCGTGACAGGTCGACAGGGGATGCTCACTCCTCCTCTGCACCTGATCTCACCTCTGATGTTTTAGTTTAAACCACACTTAAGGAGGAAAAACAGAGAAAAAAAGGATTTGGAGGTCTGTTTTGGCTCTGTACCTATTTTGCATTATTTATAGAACTTTTGAGAATGAATACTGTTGGCTATCTCCAAATGTTTCGTCTTCACATATTTGTCTTTACAATTGAAGGGTGCTTCAAAGTCTATATGAATTCATGCAATATAGTCTTGTTTTTCTGGTTTTTAAAATTAAAGTTTTGTTTAGACACGTATACGGTAGGAAATACACTAACCATTTGTAGAATGTTGGGCGTTTTTTAAGCGATCTGACTTTCTCAAAATTCCTTTTAATAATTTTCCAATAACACTTTTGATTCCAGTGTTAACTAAAATGATTTTTTTAAAAGAGACAGAAGAGACATTTTCACTTATACACAGATATTATTATATACCGGAGAAGAAATAAAATAAAACATTTCCTCGGCTCTCAGGTACATTGCAGAATGAGGGATTTATATCATGCCAATGCCTTCCATGACATCTAGCCTTGGTTTTTAAGATTCTATCTAAATGTTCACTTCAAAATGCCTAAAGCTTTGTGAATGGACAGTGGTTACTATTTATAATCTATATATTTCATTTTGTACATTTACATGAGTATTTTAAGTTATTACACCTATGGACGCCTATAACCTATGTAGCTAGTCTAATATTTAAATTCTTCTAACGCAAGCACAACAATAATAACCATTGTCAAATGAATTCATGTAACACAATTTCAAACAATTTGCAGATAGAGTTCTTGAACAAGTTCTTCCCTTAGCCAGGGAGTACGGAATGGACACTTTGTTGACATCTGGCCACAAGTGGTTGCTTGAAGAAGTAAAAACCCGTATGGAGGATGTTTCATTCATCATGAAGTGCTTTTATCTAGCAGCAGAATATGAATTTAAAGAACTTTACTCAAAAATTCTATATCGCTTGGAAACTATAAAAGTCAGCACATATGCAAATGATAAATATTTTAGTATGTTTCCACCAAAAAGCAACGTTGAACTTCTTGAAATGCGTTGTCTAATCGTAGAAAAAGGTTATTGAGGAAGAACACGAGGAACTTGTCAAGCAAATGGCGTCTTCACAAGGTCCTTATGAACGAGAACAGAAAAAAATTGAGGATCTCGAAAGAACATACAAAATGGTAATCTGCCAGTTTTGCGGGTTTCGAGTGGATAAGGTTCTCTTGGCCCATGGCTCAAGCAAACCTTTCTAACCACAAGAGTAAGTGCCTCCTCTCTGAAAATCTTTATGCAACTCAGAAGATTTTTCTGTGAAAGTTTTTTTTCTCATTTTTTAACGTACATCTAGACCATAGACTAAAGCACCTAGCTCTGGACTAAAAATCTCCCAATCTTGGATGAAGACTTTCACAAGGAAAGCAAACAAGTCGAAAGACTAACTGAAAAAAAGAAGGAATCTTTGATAGACATCAAAAGATTTCGTGATGACATTAAAAATGAAAATGGAGCGCGTGTCATGAAATATGCCTACATGAGAAGCCTGTGTAATTTCCACACCAATAACAATCACAAAACTAAACAAAAACATTTCTTAAGTAGTTGCATCAAAAGAAAATTGAAGAATTTTCCACCCTCAAAATTTTAATGGTTCAAAGTACAAAAAATGCATTTATTTCATTTAATATAGTTTATAGAACAAAATTCTCCTTGGACCTCTTTTGGCCCTGTGAATTTCTTAAAAAATCAGAACTGCTCATTTTAGTTGAAAATCAGAGATGCTTCGGAATATTCTTATCCATCATTTTTTTTTAGATCGCAGGGTGGGCTCATATTTAAATCAATAGTTGAAGATGCTCAAATTCACTCATTTTCTTCAAAATTCAAGAACATTGTACATGTAGTTTCACATGGCCTTTGTATCAAAACTTGGACTCTCAGAGGAAATTATTTTATAGTAAGTGAAAGCACTATACTACGTCTCTACTTTATGTTGAAGTTCGAAATGTGACGTAAAGACTAAGTTAGTTAATTGGTATAATGACAGGGCCATTTCATGGATTAAGTGAACCTACCTCTTTACTAATTATTGCAAAAAATGTATAAGTCCCCATATTATTTAGGATAGGAGACATAAATATAAAGAGAAGAGTATGTCAGCATAAAAAATTACAATTGCTGTAAATTTTATGATAAATATTAGGTAAAAACTGGTTCAAATACATAATTCTGATGCTGAAAATTCCGATTTACTTGCTACTTCTAAGATAATATTTAATTGAGAATACCAGGGAAACTATTTTACATAAGACGTACAATAAAGACAATGACTGAATGAAGATACCCGAGAAGAAGTCATTGCCATTTTTTTTTGTTCTTTACATATCTTGAAGATTGAATAATCAATTAAAATAATAATATACATTCAATTTAGGTTCTTTAACTTAACAATATTAATGATGACGCCTATTGAAGAGCATTCTATTTATAAAAATTATTGTTCTTTTGATCATGAATTCAAATTAATAGCAGTTTTTTGCACTCAGTAGGAGGATGGAAATACTTTAAATGTCTAAAAGTAAAATTTACTTTGTATCTCTAGGTACAATAAGTAAACGGATTGTTTTTACAAATATATTTCTTTTTTATAAGAAATGAAAAGTTTGGTTTTTAAAATGTATATCAATATGTGTTATTCTATTGGAATACCTCAAGAGGGACGTTAAACAATATACAATCAATCAATCAATCTATTGGAATACTATATTAAACAGTCTAATACTTATATAATAGTTTTTTGTTTTGCATGCATGCTTTCCGTGGTAAGAAAATTGGGATATAATCTAAGAATACCTTTAAAACACAATCTATAATTGTATCTTATTAATCAAGTATATAAATAAAACGTAGCAAAAGGTGAGAAGAATTACTGAGTGCCCTCAACCTGTAAAATCAAGCCACATAGCTGGTGAAATGCATTCTAATAAATTCAATAAATACGTTCATGATAATTGTAGGAAAAAACGAATATTGAAATTCACTGAAGTTATTGTTACATTTGGAAAATATCTTTATTAGTTTAACCTTAAAAACAAGCTTTTTGATACAGTAATTGATCACTGCTTGCAAGGATTTTTTTTAAATATTCCTTGATATCAGGATGCCAGTAAACATATTGTAGCCCAAGTGGTCATGCAGACGTCTACCATATAATGACCGTCTTGTCCAGACGCTATCCCCTCTCTGTAAGGCCAACACAACTGTCTGTGAGCTTTGGTCATAGTAAGAAGGGTTGGAATAAATCGTGGATATTTTAATACCATTTTTTACTATTTGAACATGAATGTGTTCAGTGCCGAGTACCATTATGGTACAAGAAAACAAGTATAATCCTTTCTTTGGAGCAACAAAGTGTCCAGTCCATTTGTTGTAACTGTTTCCGTAATTAGTAATTATTTTGTCGTACTTGATCGCTTGCCCATCTCCCAAGAAAGCATCTTTTGAGAGTTGTACTGAAAATCCTATGGCAGGATTTGAGTAGACCTCTGTGAATCAAAAGATAGAAATTTAGAATCTGTTTCTGAAATTATCACAATTGTAGTTCTTACTATGAATAATATACTCACAATCTAACAGCAAACAATAAATGCTTTTATAATCGTCACTCAAAAGTTAGAAATTCGATAAAACATTTACATTTCCATCATTGTTGAGTGGTTTTGTCAGCTCAGTGCATTTTGAATTAAGTCCTTCCAATTAAAGTTTTTATTAGATGTCTATTACTTTTTGAGGTGTTTTTTCTCATAATTTTGTTTTATGATACATTTAAAATTTCAATAATATCGCCTATTTTTTCAATCATCTGTGCTACGTCTTTTATATTTTATAAACAATTAACAATTAAAGTAAAGATACTTTCATAAGAATTGAGATTTTAGCAAAACATACTTACGTTGTATGATGGATGTTTGTAGCAAGGTCACAAAAAAGAGAGAAAGAAAAACCATTTTATTTGTCTTTAGGCCTCAAATTTTAATTAAAGAAGAACTCCTGATAATATAATCTACTATTACAGATGAAGAAGATATTGTTGCAGGTAAGGTAAGGTAATGTAAGGTTGTATACACTTACACGGAAATGTTGTAAATCTGTACGAACAGAGATTTCCAGCCTATTATATAGTTACATACTTTATATAACATGTATAGTGAACAGCAAAAAAAAAAAATCAAGACGACTATACTATTACAAATTCATCGTGAATGTTCGTGCAGATAAACATTGATTTTTTTTAACACTCTTTTGTCACGTTTTTCAATAGGATGTTGATTTTCTAAAAGCGATGTCTAAAAACTTATACCTTAAACTAACTCTACATGCATGCCAACTTTAGTATTTATTTATTTCTACTATTTCTTCTATTTTTAAACAGTCGTTATGACATTTTTAGCAAATAAAATCTGTCAGAGGGCTGTATATTTGGTTTCTTTCCTACGAAATGTGGGGCCATTTTTTGTACATTTGACTAAGCATTTTATCTTTAATCAAAATGATAGTGTTCTCAGCTGACCTGTAAAAAAGATGCCTACTTACTTCTCGGAGTCACGTGATCTCACCTCTAAAATTTTCATGGGTCGATCTGTGTTTTATGCCAACTTTTCAATATTTCCATTGTTTATAATTTGTTTTAGATCGGTCACTGTTCGTTTTCTTAACCTTTCACATAGTTATATGAATAAGGAAGCTTCCTGAATTTGCATAGTTTCGATTGTTCAGATAATGATAGCATGTGGGACCACAATATGATGTCAAATTTTGCATTAGGATGTATAGAAATATATACAGATACATAGAAATAAATGTTTTTAAATATTCTGAAAAATAGCCAGACAAGAATGTTCATATGCTGCAAGCATCTTATAATTCTTTTTTATATTCTGAGTTTTCCTTACAGATAACTTTTATTGAGGAAGCTTGTCATTGTCATAAAAGTTTATTTGCGCATCAGACTTTCGTGAAAGGGAAGTCCTCTTTCTATATAATTGCAGTCATAAAATAGAAAAACATACTGAGGATTTGCTGTAGACCTCTATACCTTCAGTAACAATTCAGAACAACTTTTAAAAATCAAGGGACCATGAATTTATGATAAAACCTGAGATGTATTTGCCAGAAGCGGAGCTTTTGAGGATTCCTCCCTATACGGCAGTACCATGGAGACAGTTTGTTCAATTTCCGTTCATGCTGTACGGCTTGTTTGAAAGAGGACCAGAAAGGATAGTTTTTAATCCGGATCACGTATTAGACATGACAGGAGAAAAATCAAACATGAGGTAGATAATTGGGCTCAGAAGTTTTTGTTAAGAAAACATTTGATTTCTAATAAAACAATGTTTTATATCTTTTTTAAAAAAAATACATCATTTTCATGAACTTTAAAATATGAGAGCAAATTTAATATAGAAGTGTTGTTTACTTTTTATACTTACGAGGGTTGTCCCAAAAAGTCGTAGATAGGTAAAACAGTTTTGTTTCTCTTTGCTTTATTAAATTTCTTTCCTTGTCATAGCAAAGAGTAACATTTTATGGTCATGCACTTCAAGTTTCATGATGATATCACATCTTATAAGAAAATTATGAAAAAATAAAGAAAGAATATAAGTGTACACCGGCGCACGAAAGCAAGCATAAATTACGTCTCTTATAACGCCATGATCTATTTGTCTGCTTCACTAGCGGGTATTAACATTCAATATTTTTTTTAAGTAATAGACCACTCTTGATTGATGGTTATATTCAAATACACTACTGTCCGTTTGTTTTTTACTTGTTTTTTTAAAGCAGATTCAAATCTCAGTCAAAATTTAGTCGAAAGATCGCCTTACATTGAATGCAGCAGAGAACACAAATTGTTTGACTTCGTACGCGGTCCAGATTTTCCAAAATTGTCTGCGTTTATCAAACAATACTCTATTTCTTACATGGCATAATTAACTATTTTCGGTACAGAAGAAAAACTCTCATTGATTATTGTGCAATTAAAAAATAAATTCTTTATTAAAATCTGGTGTGCAATGTCACCTTTAAACTCTTTTTTCCCGTCTCCGATGTATATTAACCATATCTAACACAATTTATTACATCTCCGTGCGCCGATTACGCGTTTGACGACGTCATTTTCATCAAACTCAATTTCAACGATACTATGAAAATCATGACACCAATCGTCTGTTTCCAACGATATTTATATGAAATTTCAAGATAATATTAAGATTTTTATTCTGGTTTCAGTGATTTAAATTTGAGTTCAATATATTATATAGTACTAAAGAAATAAAAGCAAATGTAATAGTTGTATGCGTAAATTATTCCGAATTTTGTTCGTGTGCCGACATGCCTTATTGGACTTCATATAAATCGTCCTAATATTATTAATATGAAAGATATGTGTTTAAAAATTCACAATTTTAAAGAACATTGACTATATTATGTCTTTGCAAAATTTGATAAGTATTGGTTGCATGATTAAAAAATTATAAACATTGTCTACGATGTTTTGGGACAACCCTCGTACATCTGTACATCTGACATATGATACAAACAAAGAATGGATGTCTGAATCGGTAAATATTTGCTTGCCTTATTTCATGGTAAATTATGCAAATAGTAACTCTCTAGAATTTAAAGAAATTGTCAACTTTATGTGATCTTTAAAAGTCTTCCCTTCTGAACCCATCCCTATTACATGTAATCTATAGAAATATTTTTTACTTTAAATCTCATTTTTGTAAAATTTTGAATAAAAACTTATAATCAAAGAGGTAAAACTTATCCAATTTATTCATTTTCACATGATCTAAGTTTTAAGTTCAAATTTTTGGACATAAGTTTGTTTGTATCATCTGTCCTTATATAAAACAAACAACTGTATAATAATTTCTTAAGAATACAAACACCCGGCTCGATAGGTCTGTACATGTACATGTATGTAATCTTATAAGAAATATTAATACATATTTTAAGTCTATAATTCATATAAATCTCCAGATTTTAACTTATGGAATTACCTGCTTCAATTTATCTAGATACTAGATGGTCTTCAATATGCCAGTCTGCATTTTATTTAGGAAATGAATTGAAGTTTTTAACATTTAGATATATTTAGAAAACGACAGATTTTTCATATTTTGTAAATTATGAAATGGCCTGCACTCTAGAATCTCAAATAGCTTTCCTCTTATTCATTTTTCCTTTTTGATCTGGTTTTCCCCAAAAGATTTTCATCGCCGTTAAGGATCAATAAAAATGAAGTTCAAGTACTGATTACCATAAGTCCACTCAATAAGATTTATTGGACTCTAGGCTGGTCAAACACTTGGGTTTTCCACCGACAGAGATCTGACAAAAACTCTTTCTTAACTACATGTAACATTAGAATAAAACTATTTTCATTTTGTACTTTTTATTACGAGAAGACTAAGGCATGAAAATCCATTATCATGGTTTTCTTAATTTTTCATTAAAAATGAATGTTTAAAAAACGGTTTTTCATCTTGTTTACCGACAAATTATACCCCGAAACACCTGATTTGACCAGGCTTAAGTTGTAAACATCAATAAAGGAATTTATTTCTCAAGTTTGATAAATATGTAGGTACCTTTCATTTACTAGATCTTGACCTTAATACCTTAAGACAATGTAATCTCAAATTTAAAAGGTTAGTTAGTATTTCGAGATAAAAAAAAATACACCCGTTCTTTTACAAACATTAGATTATTTTCAAATCCGTGTTTCCTCTGCTCTTATTTTGTATTATTTTATGGACTTTGAGATTAAATACTGTTCGTTATCTCCATATCCTCCATGTCAAAGTCTTACTTTAAGGAGGTATACGAATTCAACAGATCTGAAAGACTCTGTGGTGTTTTTTTACCAGTTAACAACGACGAAATATGGCCAAAATATTGCCGACTCGGTGTACAACAGCAAAGATCACTCAATCATATCATTAGTTAACATGGTTTTAATCGAGTGGAAATAGGAATACAAAAAACAACTGTTAATTGTATAATAGTACCTCAATGTCGAGATAAGGCGAAAGCAAGAATGCTGGTGTTCCTTTTCTCATATAACATTTTTTAAATAAACTTCTTCATAAGAATTTAGGAAAGGTCTGCTTATAAATTAGCACAGTTTTGCAAATCAGAATTCCAAAAAAAAGTATTTTAAAAATGGTCTCCAAATCCTACCTATGTATTCTCAATGTGGAACTCCAGCATAGACTTAACATGTAGTGATAATCATTATTATTATACCTCATTATAAATATTCTACACAACGCGTTATCTGATTGGTTCTAGGTTATCACGTGATCGGGCCGTAAAACTTCATATTTACTGTCCTCGTCGCGCTTTTCATCATATTTCACCTCTTCGGAACACCTAGTGAATTGTCCAGCAATATACTTCTCGTTCGTTGAACGAAAACTCCCGAGAGTAATAGACGTCACAATAGCCTGGTTGACGTCAGAAAACTTATGACAATGTGTTGACCAAAGGGTTTTATTGTAACTTTACGTTATTTGAGAATGGTGCCGAATTTGAAAGTTTAATATGTTTATTTCAAAGGCTTTGCTTGTTTCGGTATAATAAACAATTCATTGCATGAATGTTCGGGAAACATGAAGACTTATTCAGCCAAGAAATATCATATTCCCCTCGGGCGAAGCCCTCGGGGAATATGCTTTTCTTGGCTGAATACGTCTTTATATTTCCCTCACTATCATGCAATAAATGTATATTATTCTCTCTTTTACAGGGAGTTTAAAGTTGAGAACCTAGAAGAACTAGGACAAGCAAAAAGCGATCTTTTAAATAAGCTGATTCTTTTTCGGGTTGCAGCAGAAAATGTGAGAGAGAACAATTATGTATTGGTCAATGTTCGAAAGATAACAACAGGTGTGGTATTAGTATTCTAAAGTATTCAACTGGGATATCTGTATTGGAAATGTGTAAATATATAATTGTCTTAATGGTTCAAAAGTAGAAACTTATATACAAAAATATCCATTTAATATTTAGAAAATGACATTTGGCTCTAAGATGATTTGTAAACTTTATTATTCTCTAAGAGGTTTCATTATATACATTAAAAAAACTTTTATTTTTAGACGAGTTTGCAGTGCTTGTCAATCCAAAGCATTCAGTTATTCAGGACATTCTCGCAAGAAAGGTCACTGAAGTTGCTCAGTATATAACAGAGGACAAATCTTTTTGTCTTAAGGTAACAACAAATCAGCACAAAAAAATCATAATGCAATAGAAACCAATCAGTACAAAACGCATGACTCTATAACAAGCCTTCAACGCACAGCTCCATGAATAGCTGATATAATCAGCAAAAAAAAAAAATCATGACTCCAAGCTGTCAGCGCATTAACCCATAAAAATGATAATAATCTTCCATTCTTACAAGTCCACGAATCATTGTAAACCTCTCAGCACAAAATCCCATGACGATTATATCAAAACCAACCAGAATATACGCCAATAACAAAATGTCAGCCAAGCAGAACACAAGCCAATGACTCAGTGACAATTAATCTGCATGAAAAACCATAATTAAAATACATTTGATCAGCATACAAGCTGATAACTAAATAAGAACTTTTCAAAAATTAGAATACAAGAACATTATGACAACGAATCAGCACACATGATCATAACTAAATGACAACAAATAGAACACAAGCCCATAGCTTAATGACAACCGATTATTAGCACACAAGCCCATAACGAAATGACAACCAATGAAAACATGACCCAGAAATAAATGACAACCAATTAGAACACGATCCCAGTAAAATGACAACCGATCAGCACACAAGCCCATAACTAAATGAAAACCGATCTGTACACAAGCTGATAACTACCTTTAAGGACAAACAATCAGCACACGTACAACTGTGCAAGTCCATAAGTAAATCACAACTAATCAGAATGCAAGGCAATGACTTGGTGACAACCAATCAGCATATAAGTCTACAACTTTTTCAAAACCCATGACATGCTAATTGCTTTACATAGGGTCTCTAGCTCATTGCCTTACATTATATATATTCCAATAATTGAGCGTTTTTTGGAGAAATCTAATCACTAATGAGCACATCTTACCTCTTCTTCAAACAAAATTTATGTCTTTAATTAAAGATATCCGATCCTCAGCCAGGAAAAATAACTCTAAAAATTAATATTCATTTTGAAATGCATCAAAATGAAGCTTGAAAATGAAAATTTTCATGCAACAATTTTAATTTTATTCATCTTCATAACATTCAATTTTTTTTTATGTCTTGGAAAAGGTCTTAGAAAAGTTGACATTTGTACCTATAAAAGGAAAGAAATAAAACAATTTTATGAAAAAAAGATTTTCTTGAATCCAGCCTTAGATACCAATACTTATTAGCATAATATGACATACAACTTGATTTGTGGTGTCTTATTTCATATTATGCTAATTAGCAATAATATCTAAGGGTCAATTCAAGAAAATCTTATTTCTCGAAAACTATTCATTTTTTTTCCTTCTACAGGGTAAAATTGTCTACTTTTATAAGACCGTTACTTAGACTTCCAAAAACTTTTAATCATATCAAGATGAACAAAATGAAAATTGTTGCATGAAAATATTTCATTTTAAAGCTTCAAATGATGCATTTTAAATTAAATATTAATTTTGAATTATCCCTTCTGGCTGAAGATCGTATATCCTTAACAGATAAATAAAAACATATGTTTACCTAATATGAATGACATGTTAAATACATAAGGATGTATTTGATCTTTCAACAAAATATCAACATTAAGTTGTAAATCTTTTTATCGCAGATACATATTCTTTTATGAAATAAATGTATTTATGCCTTCCATATGATAATAGTGCAAATTTAAAACCAAGTTTCCCGCAGCTCTGTTATTTTTCAGATTGAATGAAAAACCAAGAATGAGTATTGTTGTAAGTATGTCATTTATTAATGACACAAATGAAACACATGAAATTTGGGAGATCCTATGACTTTCTACAATTTGTATCTACACCTTGTTATGGATCTCCCAAAACTTTAAAATAACATCATGACAATACTCAAAAAACACAAATATATCAAACATTTAAGCTGAAAAATAAGGTGGCAACAAACAATAGGCCACCAAAAATCCAACTACATTGGATTTTCCGCCACCCAAGGGAAACAACCAACGTACATGGACAACATAGGAGAAAAACCATAATAATCTTAATATATATGTTTAAGAAAAGATTCTCGCTCTGAATAATAAATGATGGCCAGTAAACCCCTGTAACTTACCACATTTTAATTGCATTTATATAAATCATGATAAACAATATTTCTAGTACAAAGGTTTAAAATATTTGTACATTTTTTTTGGATTTGTGCTTTGAATTTACAACGTAATAAGCGTTCTATCGTATAAAACCGTCACCGTAATAGCGAGTCTCTACTGTATTGATGTAATAAAACAACATATCGGCAATGGTTAATTACAATTAATTAATTACATTGCAAACAGTAAATTAGTCTATACAAATGATTTGCAGTAAACATTACAAATGCCGAGTCCTTTATTTCATGCTCCAATTTGTTATTTACTCTCTAATCATCCATTGCAGATGACTGAAGGTAACTCTATGGTAATAAATTGTAGGGGGAAGGGGATGACAGACCTCATCTGAACCATCTTAATCTGACCTAAGGACAACCTTCATGAACATGTCAGACATAATCTGACCAATTTACAGCTTATCTAGGGACAACTTACATGAACATATCAGACATAATCTGACCCATTTACAGCTTAGCTAGGGACAACCTACACGAACATGTCAGACATAATCTGACCCATTTAAAGCTTATCTGGGGGCAATCTACATGAACATGTCAGACATAATCTGACCCATTTACAAATTATCTGGGGAAACCTACAAGACCACAACCAACATAATCTGACCGATTAAAAGCTTAACTGGGGACAACCTAAATGAACACAACCAACATAATCTGACCCATTGAAAGCTTAGCTGGGGACAACCTACATGAACCAACCAAGGTAATCTGACCCATTTACAGCTTATTAGGACAACGGGTATACCTACATGAACCTGACAGGCATAATCTGACCCATTTATAGTTAATTAAGGGACAGGCTACATGAAGATGACAAGATTAATTTGACCAATACAAAATTGATTGCAGGACGACCTTTATAAGCAGATGTTTTGTGCTGTACTGTTATCATTAGGAGAGGGTAGTAAACTATACCTTATCAATTTAATGAATTGAGGAGAAAAAACACACAAAAATAAAAACCAAACTACTGGAGAGAAAGAGTAGGATCCTGTACTTATATATCTCTTGACTGCATCAAATTTCCATCTACCCATACGTTGAATTGCATTTTTCGAAGAACCCAACCTAGCTGCATGAGTAGCTGCCCCAATACAAAAAGCATAACCTTTGTAAATTTTTTATTCAAACCCATGAACGTAAAACTTGCACCTAAATGTTTTGAAACCAATGACTGTGAAACTGGAGTTCCATCAATTAATTGAAAAAGGGGTCCCCTTTGAATGTTTAAATTGGCACATATACTCAAAAAGGGGAAACACAGGACAGAGATCTTTTTCAGACTGGGCCTCTAGGTAGATGGTAACTGACTGACCAGATTGCTAGTTTTTGTGTGTGACATAAAATTAAACTTACAATTTTCAATTTTCCTTTCCCAGTTTCAAAATGTATGTTTGACCTTAAAAACACTTGATTCATAGATTGCAGTGTCCTGACAAATAATTCTCCCAATCTAATGCTCTTAAAAGAATTCGGTTATTCCAAGTAGACCTTGTAAGACGTATAGCTTCTATAACTTTTGTAGGAATTTCCCTCCGAATTTCCCTTGTTATTTGGAGTCCTGAGGCTGTTCTTTGGCATGATTTTTGACACCCTTTTTAACAATTTCTGAACCAAAAAAAAAGAAAAATTCTTAGATGGGTATTGCAAATTCAGAATTTTTTGAAAAATTAAATGGCCGAAACTTGTGATGCCAATGTGCTTGGTGAATAATGTTCCGAGTCTGTCAGCGAGTACATTAGATTTTATTGAAGCATGGTTAGCTCTTAAGTGATTATTGCACTGTATTGCCATTAGTACAAGCCGACATAATAATTCCATGAGGTTATGTTCACCAGATGACTGTTTATTTATGCCTTCTACTACTGCCTTATTGTCAAATAAGAAAAGTTTGTTTTTTTTTTGTTTATTTTGTTTTGAAGCTTGTGCCCACATAATTCTAAATGTAATAGCAATTGGAAAAAGTTCTTTGGTGCATTTTTGACATTGTATAAGGGCATCAGGCCATCTATCCGCAAACCATTTTGAACCCAAAACTACAGCAAAACTGTGTGACCCTGCGACATCAGTTTGCAAATTTAGATATTCTGAGGACATCAATTCTTTATTCAGGAAGACAGATTTTCCATGAAAATGATTTATGGTATATGACCAGGAAATATGACCAGGTAGCTAAGTCAGCTCTCGCTTCCCCTCTATCTAAGCATATCATTTAAAATCATCGAAACAACAAGTGAGAATGATTAAACGCCTTAAAAAGGCTCTACCAGGTACTACTAGCTACCCCACATGCGAAGTAAAGAAGACTTATGTGCTGACTGTAATTCTTTCAATGAGACCTTTTTGCACTTTTAAATTTGCCTACATGAGAATAAAATACTGGCTAGAACATACCTACACTTTGATGAATTTGGTGGGCCCACAAAAAAATCGTCGACGATATGAGAGACCCCTGCTGCTTTAAAATTATTTCCATTGTCCACTGTAGTGCATAACTTAATGTTTCAAAGTTTGACAACTGCTACTTGCTCACATTGGTTACCATATATCATAATATTAAAAATGAATTTTCCCAATGAAAACCTAATAGATGGTGATCTAGAGGGTGAATTGGAACTATTCTATAGGCCTCTTTGATGTCAGACTTTGCTCTTAAAATATATTGACTAAATTTTTTAACCAAACTTCCAACATTAACAATCCAATCACAGTGTACAGCAGATGTTGGCATTCACAGACTGGTCTTTTAGAAAAAAGAGGTCATGAATTATTCCAAAATTATTTGAATTACCTTTTGACACTAAGTTTAAAGCCGCAGTAGGGGTGATACAACAAAGTGATCTAATGGGGGTGCAGGTAATGGTCCATCAATTCCCTTTTGCAGACCTGTTTCTATGTGATCATTGATAATATTTTGGTTCTCCCTTGCTGATTTATGATTACTCAACATATTGGATATGATGGGGTCTGCAAACACAACCCAGGCGAAAATCCTATTTAAAACTCTGCACTAATTAAGTTGAAAGAGATCTATCATAATGAACTAGAAATTCACTTAATTTATTTGGGTTGACTGGTGTTGGAAGTCAAAGACCCCCCAAAATACTGGATCCTCTCGCTGCTGCAGCAGCACACGCAAATCTAAATACTGATTTTCCCAGATTTTTTGTTTAATGCGTTGTGCTACTGTTGCACCGAGCGGAATCCCATCAATGTCAATATGCTATTTTGGGGGTTGCTGGCTCGCCTGAACTTAATAACTGATTGAGTATTTCTGATATGTTGCTTGTAGCATCTTAAGAGGGTTCCGCGACTACCTTGTTACTTTAGAATTTTGTCTGCTTGTTTTCATTATCAATCTGCACGGATGGATGCTCCACCAGTTTTGACACTTCACTCTGATTTTTTAGACTCTTTCCTCTTCTCCAGGTTTCGTCTGTGGCTGGGCGTCTCTTCGGCAGGATTGAAGCTGAAAGAATTCTATCTAGAATATAATTTATGACTATATATTTTAAGCGAACTACTTCATGAATTTTCTGCTGTTATGATGAAAGGTATCACCAACATTTTAGGTAATGACCTTTCATAATTGCATGTACTTTGATAATAAAATGATGAAGATTTCAACAACAGTGGCTTCATAACTGTTATATTTTACTGATAAATCAAGTCTTTATAAAAGAAAAAAAAAACATGCCTTGCTTTTGATCTTGTATTGAATAGATAACAGTTTAGTTATACCTTGAGACAGCCACATGACTTACCCAGTACTCACTGAGAACCAACTTTGATACAGCAACATGGAAAACTTTGACATCATGTATACTGCTAGATCACATTGTGAACCAATAACTTTGAGACAGTAACATGGAAAACTTTGACATCATGTATACTGCTGGTTCACATAGCGAACTAAAAACTTTGATACAGCAACATGGAAAACTTTGACATCATGTATGCTGCTAGTTTACATTGCGAACCAATAACTTTGAAACAGTAACATGGAAAACTTTGACATCATGTATACTGCTAGTTCACATTGCAAACCAATAACTTTGAAACAGTAACATGAAAAACTTTGACATCATACAGCAATTAACATGGAAAATTTTGACATATGTATACTGTAAGTTTACCCTGCAAACAATAACTTTTGAAATATTAGTATGGAAAATTTTTGACATTATGTTCTGCAGGTTTTCATGAAGTTATACATATCTTAAAGAAAGATATAATAATACTTGAATGTTTAGAATGGACATCTTTCTAAATATCTTACTAGATATTTGACTCTTGTCCTATACATATGCATCTATTCATTTCC
>PRKT01001520.1:13052-30585 GCA_003671525.1 Saccostrea glomerata
ATAAACTAATCCATTTAAAAAAAATGAAACACTGCACCCAGGTGCATGGAATCAGGTGATATGATTAGTAAATACGACCCCGGGGTTGGGATGCAAGGGGGGGGGATTTAATCGGTGTATAGTTAATTGTTCGCCCTCCTGTGTCCTTTAAAATATGGACGTTGTTATTTTGACTAAACACTGAACACGCGATTTGAACATCGTGTAAACAAACATGCACGATCTTGTGATATATTCTGTGACATATCAATATACTTCAGGGAACTGTCTTCTGCAACAATAACAAGGTTTAATATAAGTTTTAAACTGGATCTTTATCCAATGCATGTTTTTTTTCTGTTATGCCTGATTGAAATTATCGAAAAAACGTTATCAAAACATTTATTAGACTCCATGTTAGAAACAATGCGATATTTTGCAGGAAGAATAAAAATGCGCTTGTTAAATGAATTTTCTTTACAAGACACTAAGAATATAGCAGTTTTCTACGTTTTTTAAATATATTCCATTCATTATGATTTTGGCGAAGATTACATATCTTCTCAAATCTTCAGATATTAGATTATGTTTTGAATTATCATAATCGCGTCAATTTCTTTGATAACATAGAACAATACGTGTATGTTTTATACATATTATCATTTATACTCATACTCAACTGAAAATTAATTTTTATTCTAAGAAATCAAAATGAAAAAATGTAGAAAATGGATTCCTTTAGGTCACTGATTAGTCGTGTCGACTTGGTCCGAAAAAAAATAAACCCCAGAAAAGTAAGGAAATCCTCACAAAATGTTGACTGTTGAATTTTGCTTCTAAAAAACTGAAAACATTAGTACTTTTTTCTAATTCATGTAAAAAAGACAAATGGATTAATTGTTTCTGATGGTCTACATATTTTACAGCTAAAGATTTTTAATTAAAAAAAAAGTTTTCCCTATTTCACCAAAGATGTTTTATTTGAAAACGTCTTTTAGCCAATGTCTATATGCAAACTTATAAACAAACTTATAAGCACAAGGCTTTGTACCAGTATGAGTCTGGTACTTTATTTTCTTCTAATTTTGCCAAACTAAACATTAGACCGGAAAGTAAATTTTCCGTAAATATCGACATAAAAAAGCAACTTGTTGGTAAATCTTCTTCATAATTCTTGGATTAATTATCGGCAATCAGGTGTTGAATCATTTAAAGTCAACATTTAATGTCTACTATGATAAATGAAATATTTAAACAACTTTTAAAAGAATTTATAGAATTAGTTTCGATACATTTTACTTTGAATTCATTGGTCAAAATTATTATGTTAGGAAATTTTTCTTTAAAAATAAAAAATTTTTTTTTTGATAATTTAATTTTGGTTTTTATTCAATTTTTGAAGAAAGCGATAAATCTGTGCGCCGAGTATTTGAATTTCTATTACTTTTTTTTCAGACCGCACAACGTTAGAAATTGCAATGCATGCAGATGGAGAATACATGTAAAATCAAGAATGTAAAATACTATTATTGGTCTAAACTATTTTTATCTAATTATACTTACAATTACTTTTAGAACTTTAGAAATAACGATAATCATTGTATATCAAACTGTTTTTAATTTGCGTATGGTTTTGATATATATTCATTTCTCGCAATTTATTTATCAGTTATATTTGATTGGGATTACATAAAACAATTAATTGAAAAAAATCTTAATATAATAATTAGAATTTACGCAAATTGTATAAATAAAAAGCTTCTTCATAGTTTTGTTGATATATCGCATATGAATTAATTCCCCTGTAAACATTCCTGTAAACGACGCGCACTTAGCGTTAACCCGAAATATTGAAAATCGCGCAAAATAATGTCAAAGAAATTGTGACGTCGTTTTAATCTCGCAGTGACGTTATAATTTCTGTACTCTGACGTCGCAGCCAGAGGGTTAATAAATATGAAAAGAATCTGCGAAAAGGGCAAATATATGGCAAATATATGGATCCCTGGCATCACTAGAAATGGGACCAGGCCCCAAAACCATAAACTGAGAATAGACTCAAGTCAAAATTTTAATTTTTGATATCTTTGGTTCCATTCGACACATTAGCTTAGAAGTTTGCAACTGTGCAAAAGACTCCAATTAAACATATAGTGAAATTTCCATTTTATTATCAAAATTATTTCGGAAGTAAAATTGATTGGAAATTTTCACTTAAGTCTGTTCTCAGTTTATGGTTTTGGGGTCTGATGTATAGGAGGTAGTAAAAAACAATGTCTTTGTCTCTAACAAAATTGAATACAGTAAACGAATATGAAACATGTTTATCTGTTTGTTAGTTGTCGAGACACAAATTTGAATCAAGACTGAAACTTTATACAGTCATGCAAATTTATTCAATAGCATATTTGAGTAGGTGTCAAACAAAACATATTTTTAACAACTTAATTAAAAAAAAAAGATACTGTTTATATTAAAACCTGAAATATATATTTTATTTTTAACTTTATTTTATGAACAGGTGTTTACTGAATTGATTTTTTACAAGTGTGAAAGAGATACAATTACTAAGTCACAGCGACGTTGGCTGAATATATTTCGCCTTTGGAACCGAATTCTTCAGTTGGAAAATGACAGATTAACGAAAAAAGTTTTCATTTGGGATTATAATATGCAGGGTGTGTGGTGTTCACAAATCAAAAATATTTTTGATAGTCTCAACAGTAGCAGTCTCTTTCAAAACCAGCAAATAGTAAATACCGAACACATGTACCAAAAACTTCGTCAATATGCTGAAAATGAATGGAAAATGAAAATACAATCATCACCAAAATTAAGGACATATATTTCCTTCAAAGTTAATTGTGAAACCGAACCATATGTTGCATCTAATATTTCAAAAAACGAGCGATCAGCCTTGGCACAGTTCAGATGTGGAGTGCTTCCCTTACGCATTGAAACCGGTCGATATAAAAATGAACCCTTAAGTGAAAGAACGTGTGTTTTCTGTTTTAGTTCTGTTGTTGAAGACGAAAAACATTTCTTATTAGACTGTCAATTGTATAATAATGCTAGGAAAAAATATTTTGATAGCGTGTACAAAGAGCAACCAAAAAGTAATGATAATGATTATTTGTTCAAAGTTCTAAATAAAAATTACCAAATAAAGTTAGCCAAATTTGTACATACAGCATTTAACCATAGAAAGAATCTTCTGCATGTGTAAATTTATATAAATGTTATTAATGGAAAAAGTGACTTATAGGTCCAGTGGGCCGGGTGCAGATTCAGTTTGACGTATTTTGTTGACACTGTATATTGAAATGTCTATAATGCACAATGTCACTATAATAAATGATTACTTACTTACTTACTAAGGATTGAGATGAAAAAAAGTTTTCAAAGGTGCAATTGATTCTTTATGTGACAGGTTTGTTGACATTTTATTGCATAAAATTACAGGTGAATTTGCTGCCACACTCTTACGTAATGATTTTATATGTCAAATAATTCATTAAGGGATAACAGAGTCCAAATGCTGTACAGATAGGTCTGGTCTTTTAGGTAGGGAATTCTTGACCACGAGTGCTCGGGGAAAAATGTGTGGAAATTTTTATCTTTGATCGTATATCTACTGCTTGTAGATTGGAGAGTTGGAAAAAACATATATATGTCTAATGCAATTGCTTTTGTCTCAATAAAATACCCGTATACTGATGAATGCATACGATCTCAACAGATTTGTAATTTTAAAATTAACAAATGGCATATTGACTTACAAAATTTATTTAAACGAAAACAGAAAATAGAATAAAATGAAAACTTTACCAATAAAAGTTTGCCTAATGAATAAAAGAAATTGAAATCTTCAGAAATAAAATAATAAAGAAAAATCTCTGTTATCAGTAAGGTGCATTTATTGTTGCGTGTTTCAATCTCCACGTCTAAGGCAGTCTCCAACCCGAAAAACTCGGAACACTTCCTCGGGATTCGATGTTTCGATTACCACCAGTTATTCGAACGAATACGTGCTGTCCTCGACGGACATAAACAAGGACTGTCGTTGATCCACTTTCTAATCCTTCATCACTGTCCACAATTAATTTCCCCTTTGCAGAACCGCCAACGATCAAGTCAGAAATAACCCACTCTTTGTGGTCGGTCATCAATGTCCAGGTGAATACGTAGTACCCTGAGCTAGGACATACAAAGACACCGCTGGAAGGGTTGTAACGACGTAATTTGTTGACAATAACTTGATTAAAAGGAACGCGTCCATGATGGTTTTTGAGATTGTGCGTTAACCTGGCATAGAAGTACGCATTGTTGGAAGGTGCGCATCGTTTGGATCTTATGTGAATATCTGAAAAATATATAGGTATACAATTGTAAAAACAAATTTTAACAAGAGGCCCAGGGGCCACATCGCTCACCTGAGCAATGGTTAGGTAAAAGCAAAAATCAGTTCAGTATCGATAGTTAAATATACTAGTAAAAGTGGGTTCAGGGGAGGGGGGATTTGAACAAATTTAAAGCTATACTTCCTACAGATCCTTTAAATTAACATGATACATAATGGCTTTGCTGTTTATTAGATGAAAATATTTATTGACATAGCCTTTATATTCCTTTGTATAACTATGACCCACTTTAATGGCTCTTACATTCCGCCGATGTCGATTATATGCCATTAATTTTTCACTTATTCTTAATTATCTCCCATTGGAAGAGGGTCCTTCATTTGAACAAACTTGATTCTATGTGATTGCAATTACATAACTGTATAATAAAGCAACTAGAGTAAAAGAGTCAGATATGCTGCGATTCCTCGGCAGAACAGGAAACTGGGCTATCAAAGATCAACGGCACAGTCTGAAAATCTACACCTCCGAAAATTCATCTATTCCTTATTTTGCATGTCAGTGCTTACTATATTCCCATTTAACATTATCACAGATCTAAAACCAAAAATAAAATTCAACATTAAATGGATGTTCATAGAATACTCTAAACACACTTTTTCCCCGTGAAATTATAATTTTGTGGATCAAAGATTTGGCTCAGAGGTTAGAAAATTACGCAGATTTCTTGTGTTTTCATCGTATTATAATTACTTGCACTGAAAGTACGCAGTGACGAATTGTGACCACCAACACAATTTAAATTAATTCCACGCAACAAAAATACGTCAACACTAACTCTAAGCATCCCCCATTTTCCCAAGTCTTTAGATAAAACTTGCAGTATAAACAAAAGGTGTTTTGTATCATTTACTTACCTTAAATAGCATACATGTACATGTATGGACCATTCAAAACTGCCTGTATAGAACGAGAAATCTTGTTTTATTCCCTTACTTTTTCAGCTCACTCGAAAAAAGTTATCTCCAGAGATACGTTCCTGGTTTTCTTCAAATTTAAAAAAAATTGTCGCTTCTTTAACCTATATAAAATCTTATTTATTTAAATATATTTAAATCCCACTTTTCCATACATAAAAGCATTTATTTTTTGCTGTACAAGAACTCCTGTATAATTATACCATATCCCTATTTGTATCCAAGATAGTTTGAATTCAAACGCAAAAGGGAAGCAACGCGGTGAATAGTTAATTTTCCTGAAAGTTTTAAACTTTGTGAATAATTTACAAGATTAGAAATAAAGTATTGGAAATATTCCAGTAGAAAATAAACTCAATAGCATGCCTTGCTATTCCATCTTGTACCCGTGTCATCTTGAACTCTTTAAAAAGAACCTTTAAATAGGGTTCAATACCAAAAAAGAAGAACCCACACAAGTCAGTGAGGTATATACATGTATATTTATGTAACGCCAACCGACATCATGCATCGGTGTTTTATCTTTAATAGGATACCCTATTTTGCGGATTTAATGATACCCGATTTCGGGGACTTTATCCGATTTCACGGACACAAACTGATTATGAATATATTCTACAACCTATTATTATTTACATACCAGAGACATCGCCTGTAGAATTTACATCGCTGTCCAGACATGCGCAAAAGCCGACAAGAACGAAGACGACGCCGAGATGTGCTAGCAGCATTGTTTCTATAGAACTCAGTAGTATGCAAGGGGAATGTCAAAGTCATCTTTATTTATAGAAAAAAAAATTCAGTAGGAGTTGTGTGCATATTTGAGATATCAATAAAGTGTTAGATTAAAGTCCCACATGTTTTGTTGTTTTTTTACGAAATAAATTCCGACATGTGTCTACTTCCATTTTATTCATTGGTTCTATAGACAAAATTTTGCATCATCAGGTCAATGTTCAATATTAAAACATTTCTAACTAAACATTTAGTTGACAGAGACGATATTAACAATTTGTATTAATTTCATATCCTTCTCAAGTGTGTTGAAAAATTAAATCATTGCAAAGTTTTTTAAGAACTCATAAAGCAAATAACAATATGTGTATGCAAACATTTATCGAATTCAAACAAAATACCATCATTTTAAAGAAATATAAATTCAAGTAACTCAAAGTTTTAGTAAGATTATCTTAAGTTAGTATTCTGACAGAACATCTTGTCGGGCTAGCTTTATCGAACTCGTTGAAATGGTGTACGTATTCGCGAGGTTTTCCGAATGTTTATGCATTTAGATATATCGAATAGGTATTGTCAATTAACAATGGAAATTTCCATTCATATGTCTACACGATATATCCTGGTGAGCTTTAGACAAAAGATACCACAGAGTCTGACAAATCTGTTTCAAACTTAGATATTTTACTTGAAAAAGACATCATTGGTAATCTAACAACCACGCTCTATGATAAAGGTAATGACTTTAACTTTGCTATCGTCAACTTTCCTTACTTATGCAGCAATATACCTTTCTCACCTGCATACAGTGTTTATTTATCTCAGTTCATTCTCTATTTATGAACAATTACTTAAGCGAGGTAAATTATTGACAAGCAAGTTGATGAAACAAGAATAACAACAGTCATCGTTTCGGAAATTCTTTGGTCGATACAATGACCTGATCAGCAAATAGAATTTATCACTGAGTCAAATGCTGACTGACGTTTTTCATACTAACTGTTAGTCCATTCTTTATACACTGAATAGACGAAGATTTTTTTTCGATATTTTCTTATTATGACAAGGAGCACACGGCGGATGTGACCGGTCAGCAGGGGATGCTCACTCCTCCATGGTACCTGATCACACCTCTGGGGCTCGTTTCTCAAAAAGTCGTAGATTTGGGCCTAAGTTAGTCCGACTAAAAAAGTTACGCCAAAATTTAAACGGGCCTAAATTGCGTTTCAGAAAGCGGCGCAAGACTGGGCCCAGGACTAAGACTATTCCGCTAGGTACTAGGCATGCGCAGATCGCATTTTATTTGGTTTAGAGACTACAATGACATGTGGCGGATCAAAATAATGTCACACTTGAACCTAAATAAAAGATGTAAAGCACAGGAAGCACGAGCTCGCTTGTATGTTTTCCCTTTTCACCGTCACAGATGTATTACGCAAACCCATCTGTATTTTCAAGTTCAAAGCATTAGCGGATTCAGAAATCTTGAAAAAGGGGCAGATTGGGGTCGGGTTAGGCGTCACACTAAAAAAACTGATAGAGTAAATCTTTTATTACAATTTTGGACACAGCCTCCCTCCCCCTCTACATCCACAAGTGTTATATTAGATATCTACCTTAAAACCAAATGATGTACATACATGATTATACATACATGTACCTGCTAAATTTTGAAATAAAATGTAATTTTCCTACATCATATTTGGCTAGGCTGGAACAGGCTCGTAGCAAACGTTTTGAAAGTCGCGGGAAGGGGTGGGAAACGAGTATCTGAACAATTAACAGAGCCCCCGACCAACAGACTTACTCTCAAAAATTTATCAGTTATAAAATCATAATTATCATTAAAAGAATTATTAAAACATGGCTAAGAGAATGATTTTAAAAAATGATCAGACCTATAATATATGGTTTTCCTTGGCTCCCGTTTTTGTTAAAATTTAGACGTAAATAAACCTCAATGAAATTTATGTTTGTGAAAGAATAAAATTTCTTTATTTATTTTTTTATCTTTTATATTGAACTTAGCTTTAAACAAAACGTCAAAAAATGACATTTTTGACGCAGTATATATATAAGCGACGACTTTATATACGTGCAAGCCTCGAACAAAAAAGAAATTTACACATGTTAAACATTTTCTGAATATGTGCCTAAAATGGCCCATACCATAAACCGGTATAATTCTTTATAAAATTTGAATTTTCAATCAATTTATTCAATATGAATTAGACATATATTGGCAATCTAAGTAATACATGTACCTGCATTTATGATACATGTATTACATTTTGGACATACAGTTTAACATTGATATCGTTATGATAATTTACATAGGCTATGTAGAAATACGTAGTACATAATTATGTATATACACCATTTTCCTTATGTTCCTCTGTTATTATGCAAGACCGAAGCCAAGTCAACTGAGCTAGTTTTTTGATGGATCAAATTAAAATAACAACAGTAGTGAAAGTGAAAAAATGTCATTTATTGAAGTAAATGACGCAAAACAAAATATAAACATATTATAAGGGGGTCAGACCAGACTAGAAAAAAACTTCGAAAGAATACAAAAATCTTTGGTATCATATTATGCAATCTGACCCCCTAAAATTACATATATCATAAAGCAGGCACTGATATGCCTGTCATCAAAAAAGGGTCTTTATAACGCACGCATTTTCAATTTTAATGGAAATATTTTAGAAATTTATAAAAACTACTAGATTTGTTGCCTGCATCGCCCTGCAATATGCTTCACAAGAATTCGATTTAAAACTATTAAGCTTTTGCAAACATTAAGAAAAAAACGATTAACCCATCTACACTTCTCACCTCTCGACAATGAGTGAACAGTCCTACGAACAGAATACTTTAAGTATAATACTCGAACATTTTACAAATTCAAATTTTTATGTTCTATTAATATCATATTTAAATACATACAATTAAAGGCGAAAATTAGAGAATTAATTTGGTTGATGGCATAGTTTCCGAATATTTCTCATTATCTAAAATATATCTTTAAAAATGAATATTATTTGAGGATTTAATGAAACATTATTCATTAAAAAAAATTATCCAGGACCTGGCATATTTTTTTTAAAAGTGAATGGGGATGGGGGGAGGGGGTTAAGGTAATTGAGTGACCATAATATTCAGCAGAGATTAGAAATGCTGAAAGTGGGCGTCAGCCCATAAATTATACACCTTTTTAAACAGGAAACGCATTATCGAATAAAAAGAAAGGGAGGATTGAAGTCCCCCACCCCACAACGCGTGCCTACATTTAAAAAAATAAAATCTGACACTTCTTAAATTTCTACCCAACTAGAATTAAAAATTCTTAATAACAAATTTTTAGTTCATCCCACCTTTTGCGGAAAAAACTTGCATCTCTACTTGTCTACATAATATTACATGTACATGTATATGTTGTTTATTAATTTTCATGATTTTTCGCATAATATATAATTATGTGCATGTATATGAATAGGTATAATATCGCATAAGTATAAAATAATTATTTTTTTAACTCTTTATGATTAAAACACTTGCCTTTTTCCCAAGTTGTGTACAGACTAAGAACTTACGCCTACTCATGAGCAGGCCTAGATTTAAACCAAAATTTAGTCTCGACTAAGTCTCCGCCTTTTTGTGAAACGCAACTTAGTCCGACTTCCGGGTTTAGTCACTGATTTAGTCCGGACTAAGCTTACGACTGGTCGTAGGCCTTTTTGAGAAACGAGCCCCTGATGTTTAAGAGGTCCGTGTTTACTCTGCTCCTATTTTTGTATTGTTTTGTGGACTTTCATATTGAATATGATTCGTTATCTCTGGGCAAATCCTTCATGCATATATAAGCACTGATACAAGATTTATTATAATATTTTTGCTTTCTTAAATTTTATTCTGACAAAATAGAGTGAACAATGCATTTTGAATTAATTATTTTATTTGTTTATTTTAATAAATCACATTTTCTCCTGTGTTAAAACAATAGTCATTAAAGGAAGAAATTGAATATAAACCGACTGCGTAAGGAAAATTAATATAATGGCTACTACTAATGAAATAAAAAGAGACGAAAATTTAAATGACAACTCCAAGATAACAAATAATTTTGATACTATACTTCAAAGTCATAACTATTAAGGACATGCAAGCTATAGATATAACATAATTATATTAAGTTTAAAAAATGGCGTGCCGTATGCAAGCTCCATACCAGCTCCAACGTGATGATTAAAGCATGCAAGCTCTAAAACTACATATACTTACTTTTTTTTAATATAAGAATTTAATTTGTGAATTTTACGAAGGAATATAGAAATAGTGCCAATAGCGACAATAAGGATCACTTCGTTATAAATAGGGATCTGACCTATAGGACCGGGCTTGGTTTTTTTCTCTACAAAAAGCTTGTCGATTTCCGTTCCGATTAATGACATTAGGATAAAACATATAATAATTTGTTTTCCTAAATTTTTATTTCAGTTAGTAGAGGTAGGAGGAACCCTTTCATTGATTTTCTGAGTTTGTTATCTCCATAATATTATGTACTAACTGATATTTGTCTTTACTTCTCATGGTTCATAAAGGTAGTGTCTATTGTCTCTGAAATTTTGTTCTTCATGTCTAGGCCATTTATCCGTGGATATAATAAAACATGCCATTGATGTGTGCAAATTATATAGGCCTAAATGAAATCCAAGGGAGTGCATTTACTGAAATATGTAGCCAAAATCAATGTGATTTAATTATAAGGAATATATACAATTGAAATTCATTGCAGCTCAATGCTGCCAAGAATACATGCCTGACTGAGAACTGTACATTGGATTGTTACGATTTGATATCTCTTTAGTGTTTTTTATATCAAGAATGGGCATGCATAAAGGATAGATAATTGAAGGAAAAATACACAAATCTATATAAAAAATCTAAATAATCTTTGGAAAGGCGAAATTTAAAAGTTTAAAAGTGTTGTACCAGGTGGATTCGAACCCCCGACTTTAAAAAGAAAGTATCCAAGGTGCAAAAGTCAGCGCTTATATCAACTGAGCTAGTCTGACTATAAGACTGAAAGGCATAAATTTCAAGCAGGTGATGAAAATCAGGTTTCCTTATTTTTTGTAGGTTTTTTGTGAATTTCGACCCCAGGGCAGGGGTGCCCCTAAAAAAATCTTATCTTAATTTATTCCTTACATCCTAACCTATCAAAATATCACAATTTTATTTAGGGGCAGGCCTGCCCTGAAGGACATTAAGGCCAAAATTCATGCGAAAAATCATGCTTTTATGGACAAAATGGTGTTTCGGTCAACTTTGGAGATTTATTGTAAAGTTGTAAATAATAAATTTGAGGTATCAGATACAAATTTGAAAAATTTAGACATATATACGGTAGTAAACAACAAATAAAGATTGATTATTAAATGTCGTTTTTTCCGGGAAATTGTTCTCTCCTATAGGTCAATTCTTTTGTTAAAGCGAATACATCCTTTTTAGTGTTAAAATTTTCAATATTTATGTTTTATTTTCAATAAAATTGAGAAATTGTATTGCTTGTTTTAACTATAAAAGAACATTATGATTACCAGTTCAGATATCTATATCATATAATTAAAATTTGTTGATTCTTAAACTGGGCGAGAGTTGTCTTAAATAGATGCAAATTGTCCTGAATTGGGGCGAGTTGTCTTGAGGGGCGACCGGTCTGTCTTGTAAGTAAGCTATCCACTATTCATTTGTAAGGATGACAATTTCATGTAAGTGTAAACTTCTCGATTCCGAGACGTTAAACGTACAGCAAAAAAAATTATCTTTTAAAGTATAAATGGAAGTTCACAGAAAATTATTCTTATGTATTCGAATATGAAACTTTTTGGCCAAAATCATGTCAATCTCATTAGTAATGTCCCGGAATATATTTACAAGATCTTTGTCTTGAACAAAAATCTAACACAGTGAATAAATATGATATGTTTTTATCTGTTTGTTAGTTGTTGAGTCACCAATTTGGATCAAGACTGAAACTTAATCACATGCAATTTTTTTTCAAAGGCATATTGTGTAGGTGTCAAACAAAACATATTTCTAACAACTTTATCGTAAACAACAAATGTTATTGGTATTAGTCTTAAATATTTTATTCGTATTTCAATTTTATATACAATTGTACAATTACTGAGGATTGTGTTGAAAAAAGTTTTCAAAGGTGTTATGGATTCTTGTGTGACAGGTTTTATTGTAATTTTATTAAATAACATTGCATGTGAATTTGATGTCTCACTCTTAATGATTTTATGTGTCAAATAATTGATCCTGTGATATTAAAGTCCACATTTTGTACTGCGCGCGATGTCTGGTCTCTAAAGTAGGAAGTCTTGTTGACCATAAGTGCTCGAAAAAATTGTTTAGATGTAAATTTTTTGAAGAATATTATGTTTGCTCCGCCAATCTTCAGAAGGGTATCGTTTTTTTTATCTGTGGTGTCTTTTGGTTAATTGTTAAAAGATTCTCCATCATGTACATTGGCGATGGACTGCGAAACAAACGTTAACGCTAAACTACCAATTAATGCAAAGAAAAACACATAAAAAACAAACAGAATCAAATAAAACCAGCATATTTACTAGAAAAAAATTAATAGAATCTATGAGGTGCAAATAATAAACAGTGATCACTTTTACCACTTTTACACATTAACCAATAATTTAGTGGAATCTTTAAGAAAGTTTCTCTCAAGCTCTTTTACTGAAAGAGTAAACAATATCAGAAAAGATCCGTGTAAAAGTGTCCTTAAAGAAACGTTTTTTTTTTTAAATTAAATAAATACACATGAAAGTAAACTTTGCTTTGAGTTTTCACCAACTTTAGCATTGTGAAAAATAGGCGTTTAACGTATAAAGTAGTATAACGTTGTATTCTGAAAGGGTTAAAAGGTTTTTTTAAATATTGGGAACCGGAAAACCATAGGTATATCTATAAAAAAACTGTAATAAATTTTCCTATGGTAAAGCCGAGTTCCTGTCATCTAGAGTGTAACAATAATATTTCCTAAATTGTAACTTGTTCTATGTTTTGATAATATATTGTATATACTTTCTTTTTTTCAAATGTAATTCATGTATGTAATATACTTGTAAATTTTCTGATTATTGTACTGTTGTATACATAATTGTACTATCCATGTAAAGAGGGCCCCGAGGAAGACTAGTGCGTTACCCTCTTTAAATAAAGTATTATTATTATTATTATTATTAATTCAGTAATCTTCTTTCTCTCTTCATTTCATGGGCTTAAGACCGGTCACGATAGCCTAGTGGTAGAGCGTTCACTTCGTGATCGGGAGGCCCGGGTTCGATTCTCGATCGCGGCGGCGCGTCATACCTAAGACGTAAACATAGGTAGTGACTGTTCCTTCGCCAAGCGCTCGGCACTAGAAGTGAAAGTCACAGGTCTTTCGGATATGACCTTAAAAACGTAGGTCCCATGTCATGGAAGGCGTTGGCACGATAAAGAACCCTCACTTCTTAATTGCCCTGAGTGCCGAGTATAGGTCTAAATTTGAAGCCCTTCACCGGCATCGCTGATCTTTCCATATGAGTGAAAATTCTCAAGAGGGACGTTAAATAATATACAGTCAATCAATCATTGGCTTAAGCAGGGTTCTCCATCATTTGAGATTTTACTGTGTTGCAGAGTTTACGCGAAGCACTAATATTTCGCGGTATTTTCGCGAGCAAATTCGCAAATGAATCACAATTCATTATAATTCCAAAAATCACACACTTATTTAAAAATCGCTAATTTGTTACACAAATGGTATGGTCGTACATACTGATAAAAGGGAAAAAAGCTATCTGCAAAGCAGAGGAAATTCTGACGGATAGTCGAACTACTTAACATTTTTGAAAATAGATTTGCCGTGTTTATTTATCAGGTTTCTTGATCGAGTTACCGCATAACAAAAAAAGGAACTTCAGAACAGTAAAATATTTTAAAGAGTTCCTTAAACATGCTGAACATGCTGAAATTTCAAAATTTTCGGCAATTTATTTACATCAATTAAATGACTTCGGTACGATGTTATATTTGACTTACAGTGCTTACATAATTCTAGAGCCGTGGCTCTATAGTAAAAACATATTTAAATATTTTTTCATAAATAATACAATGTATTTTATTGCAACTGCCACATGTGCCAATTAACCGTACATTGAATTTGTCTTTGTTCCGTCATGCGTAAAGTCCGGCGAGGGTCTAGGAGAAAATTGATTAATTACTCAAGGTGTAGCCCTAGTAATTATGTGTTATAACTTTTTGAATTGAAAGACGGTAGAAATGTTTGATTAAAGTTTCAGTTTAAGAGAATTTGTGTGTTTAGATTTTCTAATTATCTCAACTCTTACCGTGTCGGCAAAATTTTTACTGTGTCGCATGCATGAAATTTGAATCGTTACTGTGTCGGAGAAAATTTTACTGTGTCAGGAGCAACACAGTAAAACAGCTCATGGAGAACCCTGCTTAAGTAATAACCTGATGCCAACAAAAGCGACCTACATGTATACACTATCGGTAAAACAAATTTCAAGATTTCATTTTATTTTAAAATAGTTGAAACAAATTGTGATTTTGATACACTGAATCATTGGTATGGGGTATATGACAAAGGTCAAAGTTTTTTTTTCAAATGCAGCTTTAATTCCGAGGTCAAGATTTTTTTTAAAAAAATGCTGTATTACAGAGAAAGGACCTGTTGCAATTAATTTACAAATCTAATTCCAAGACATCAACTTTAAAAGTCATTGCGAAGGTTAATGTTTCTGAAAGTTATTCAAAGTCCAATATTTGAACCAAACACACACAAATACTAGTACTTGTACCCAGGAGAGGGACATGACTCTTCAAAAAATTAGTGCTCAGGTTAAAATTTGTGGGGTTTTTTTTCAAAAGTGAGTCATACATGTACTAAACTGTATTAAGCTTAAGATTTCAATACATAGGTTCCAAATGAAACGTCTTGAGAGTGAAAAATAAAAAAAGTAATTTATAATTGTACAAGGATTTGTATTTGATTTAGGCTAGAACTGGAATAAATATTTCATAGTTTCACTTCAAGTTTTAAACCTCTTGGTTTTTGTTGATTTGGACGCTGTCATGAAGAAATTTAATGTAGTGGAGTCCTGATTCACGTTCTTTCCTCTCATAAACTTTTTGATTTCTAGACTCCTCCTGAAATTGAACTTCCTCCACGAAAAAGAATTTGAACAATTGCAACAAGACACATATCTAAGGAAAAATTATATGCTTGTAAAACTGTTTTTTTTTGCTTTAATTGCAATGTTTGATCTTCTCAGGCCTTTGCTGTTTTGTCAAGTGCATCGTATTGTAGATTTGTTTTGAGGGTTTAAAGCAATAGATTCAATTATTTGTTTTAATTTCATGCAAACATGGAAAAGTACAATTTTTGATTTTTAAAAAAAAAATTGTTTAGTTATTCTTGCACGCTACAGATTTCACTCATTTTCAAAACATAGGGAGACCTTTGAGTATTTAGCATTTTTACTGTCAAATGTTTCTGTGAAACAAAGTGAACTACCCTTAAAATGATGCCTATCAAATTTGCTAACTGTCTTAGAGTCAATCAAACGCAATTAGTTATAATTTGTTGAATATTTGAAAACAGTGCATTGGTTGTTTTAAATCCTTGTCGCCAAGGACGGTACCCATTTTTGATGACCATTATATCATTTTTGTTAATTGAAATCCATCTGCTCATGTGTGTATAAAACAGACATTGAATACTGTGAATTTCAAATAATTCAGTTAATATTTCTTTGAGATTATCATCAAGTTTTACGGCAGCTTTAATATCTTTAATGAAGCGTTAATTGAACTGTTATCAATAATGAGGGAAAGTCAAGCTTAATGTCATATGATTTCTATGGTGTATTTCATCGAGCTTATGACATTGTTTATTGAACAGTCATCGTACATTTAAAATTAAAAAGAAGATACACGTTTATAAATTTTATCAAGAGTAAGTTTTTTGGAAAGTCTAAAAACTGTGCAATACATTTTTAACAAAATTATACCGGTAAATAAACGTTATAATCTATTTCAAAGTAAAGAGTTAAAGGAAAACTAATTTGATATTTTACCTATATTTCTCGGTTACAAACAATCTTCATGATTTGATTTACCCTAAATTCATTCACCCCTTTTGCTTGATTAAAATATTATGATATACGTTAAATCTGGTCAGGAATAAATAGGAAAGTTATGTAGCATAATTATGATTCGCCCCACTTTTATGACCAACCCCATTTCATTTTTATATGACTTAAGCCATCCCATTTATTTGTTTACTCTATTAATCAAAGTAAGTTTCGAAAAACCTTAAGAAAAACTTAAAAAGGACCACTGGACGTAAAGTATTACAGTTGTTTCCGTCCGGATATAACAAAAAATGCATTAAATAATAATAAAAAGAATAATTGTGGAAAGTGTGAGAAAAACTAAATTAATATTTCATAATTTATCACCGAATGCTTAAATATAAAACAAATATACACAGGAAATAAATCTAGTGTAAACAGTAGCTATACTTTTCATTTTAATATCATTTTACTCTTACCATTAATGTGTTGCTTAATTTATAATTCGATGCTAGTTTCCAAAGTCCAAGGAATGTATACCATTGTATAAATGGGCGGACGGTAATAAAGTATTCAGTAGTGGCTATGTGGCAACGCACTTTGAAAAAATTACGCACTTTGAAAAAATTTTTCAAAGTGCGTTAATTTTTGGGACCAGGTTAACGCACTTTGAAAAAATTTTTTTTTTTTCAAAGTGCGTTAATATGGACCATATTAACGCACTTTGAAAAAAAATGCTGCATGGCTTAGTCAATATTCCTACATATCTTAAGTAGGATAACTTATCATTTGAACCTGATTTGATACTTTTTGTCCCCCGCTTGAAAAGTGGGGGGTATTGATTTGGGTCTACCTGTCCGTCCGTCCGTCTAGCTGTCCGTCCATCCGTCTTTCTGTAACGCTTTCGTTTCCACCCGATATCTCGACAACCTTTTGAGCTTTTGCAATGAAAATTAACATAACAGAATCCTTGTGGCCTTAGGAAGACCCCTTTTGAATTTGGGGTCAAAAGGTCAACATTAAAGGTCGTAAAGAACTACGAACGATAGTATTATTCTTCCGCCTATCTATAAGTCAATTCTCAAAAGTTAACATCTTGGAATAATTCTCAAAATTTTTATACATATTCATATGAATTTTCATAAAACCTTACTTATTTGGGATACCAAAGAGAGATAACGCTATAATTTTGGCAAAACTTGTGTTTTCCACTATAGAAATCATCGGAAAACTGAAAATATTTTTTAAACAACTCCCCCCCCCCCCCCCCCCCCCCCCCCCCCCCACACACACACACGAAATAGGATTTTCG
>PRKT01001520.1:31090-42106 GCA_003671525.1 Saccostrea glomerata
TGATAGACCTTAATTCAGCCAGTCTTTTCTTCGTTGTCCGTTTCTAGGTTTTCTTCAATCCATCAGTTTTTAGAAAGAAACACATCAAAGTAAGGGCACCGCAAAGCGGAGCATTCCTTCCCAAAAAGCATGTTCAGTAAATCAAGACAGCATTTGACATCGATCGCGATACAAATTACATCAATTCCACACAGAAAAAAATAACATACACATAAAGTAATAACACACATAATCGCATCACTATATCCCATCATACGCTGCGAGGGGGTAATACTGTTGTCTATTACTAAAATATGTCTAATTCCTTTTGTTTCATGAACATTTTTTCAAAGTGCGTTAAATGTTGACATGGTGTAAAATTATGATGTACAGTCTTAACGCACTTTGAAAAATTTTTTCAAGTGCGTTGATTTGGTCCCAAATTCAACGCAGTTTGAAAAAATTTTTCAAAGTGCGTTAACCTGGTCCCAAAAATTAACGCACTTTGAAAATTTTTTTCAAAGTGCGTAATTTTTCAAAGTGCGTTGTAACATGGCTATTTACACTGAAAATTTAGGGATTGTTCAAACTGATAAACTGTACAGGAAATATAAGCAAGGTCCAACAGTAGAATATTCAACAGTAGAACTTCCATAGCTCTCTCTGTATGTAAATGAGCTGATTGCTCATTCAAGGAGCATGCACATATTCCACATATGGGCAACTAACAACTTATTATTAACAGTCAATTAAATAATTCAAATAAGTTCTTTCAGCCTTTATTTCGTATGAATTAAACCTTTTATTTCATTGTGCATAATTAGTAAGAAAAAAGGGCGGCATTATTCTTTCATTGTATAATCGAAATAAAAAATCCTTATTGAAAAAATAGTCTAAATGATTGATATTGCGTTTTAGTTTGTTTTTCATTTCTCATCAGATATATCTTGATTTATAATTTTATAAAGAAAAAAAGATGTAACATAAACTGCACCCAAACATAGTTGTGTTTTAAGATATAAAAACAAAATGCACTGCGTTTCCGGATATGAATTAAAGTGCATAAAGTAATGAACAAATTGTAAAAAGTTTTAGAACTGAATTTTAATATTCAAAATTGATCACTGAAAACTTATAAATAAAAAAAATACACAAAAAAACCACAGGCGCTTGACGTTTTCTTTTTATAATTAAAAAAATCCCCATACTATATTAATAATGTGGTGTATTTTTTATCTAAAGAAAGGTTGAAAACTTAAAGCGCCTGTGAGAACAAAAAATCAAGTATAAACGTAACTTGCTTTATCGACTTGATTTTTTTTCTTTGGAGTCTTTCTTGTGGAAATACTTCAAAATTTTTACAAAAGTATTTTTGTGGCCAATATAATACTTTGCATCAAGCTAAATTGTATATTGAACATACATATTCGCATTGTCAAACATTCTTTTCAGCATATTACTCAATTATGAAACCCACGTAAATTGGAATTCAATTAAAATGATGACATCATATTATCAGTAATTTAATTCACCTGTCAATGTCCAGCTAGTGGTTTTAAAGTTCGTTTAAAACTTATCAATGCAGTATCAAAATATCCCGAATTACATGAACATATGTGCCCTGGTCACATGCAAGTTTTATTATGTATCTGACACATTAATGCATTAGAATTCTCTATAAAAGGAATTTTGAACAGAATAACAGTTCATTTTCTTTACGATTTTCCAAATGTCAATAATGGCGGGTTCTCTGATGCCTGTTTTCCTTCTGGTCATTTGCTTCGCTGAGGCTGCTGCATATCACCTCTACCATTACCACCACCATGGTAACCATTTTAGAAATGTGGCGTATGGAAAACATGCAGTTCAAAGTTCCAGTTATAATTCCGAAAAATATCCAGCATCGAATGCTGTCAACGGTCTCCTTACAGACTTCGCCCATACCAACGTAGAAAAATTCCCATGGCTGCGGATTGATCTTGGAAGGAACTTTGAAGTTCATGAAATAGAGGTCTTCACCAGACCAAACTGCTGTGGTAAGTATGATTGATTGTATACTGTTTAACGCCCCTCTCCAGAATATTTCACTGATATAGAGACGTCACCATTGGCGGTGAAGGGCTGCAAATTTAGGCCTATGCTCGGCACTTACGGCCTTTGAGCAGGGAGGGATCTTTATCTTGCCACACCTGCTGTGACACGGGGCCTCGGTATATAAGGTGTCATCCGAAGGACCGCCCCATTTAGTCGCCTTTTACGACAAGCAAGGGGGTACTGAGGACCTATTCTAACCCGGATCCCCTAGGGGCGCTGTGGTAAGTAATCAACAGCCTAAATATCAAACACTCTTAGTTACCCTGTTTCTTAGTTACCTGTTTTTATTGTCTTTTTTATATTACAGCGCTGGAGTGATCATTTTTTTTATCCGTCTAATTATCATTATGATACAAACAGCCCCCCCCCCCCTAAATTTTTGGACAAATGAGACATATAAGTTGGCAATGAGACAATGATATTTCTTGCTAATGTTCCTTTAAAAACAGCTTCTATAATCTGAAAAAATGAACAGAATGGTGGGGGATGACTGTTTTATGAAGATTATTTAAGGGATAAAAATACCGACTTAAGTAGTGTAATATAAAATAAAGACAATAAAAGCTGTAAACTCCAGCGGTAGTCAGCATCTCATTTTTGATTTGTTATTTGTACACAAAAACTCACCAGTGATAACATATTGTTTCATCAGATTTGTTTTGAATTATCAATCATTTCCTATTATAACCGGGTGGCTTAATGGAAATATATGATGCATGTAAATAATTATATGTATCATTTATTTTAAAGGATGACAAAAGAGTGAAACGCACACATATGAACAATATTTAAAAATATTTATAATAAAGTTTTTAAAAAAAAAAAACCTTAATCATGTTTTTTTTCATTGTTTCATTCCTTTGTACTTTTCTCTTCACTTTATATTTATATACACTGTAGGCGGCCGACTTCATGACGTTGACGTCAGAGTAGGCAAAACACCGTACGTCATGCATTTCTGTGGTCATTTTTCGGGACCTACAAAAGTTGGACAAAAGTTTTCTGTTTGGTGCCCTTCTGGTACATCTGGTCGATATGTACAGATACAGAACGTCATGGGATTGCCGAGCTACCTTGACCCGGCAGAAGTGGTTGTTTGGGGACATCTGTAATTGATCAAAGATTTCTCAATTCATTAATTGGGCACATTTGTATTCGCTCAATGAATTCTCAATAAATTGAATTTGCATGAAATGTATCATTCCTATATTACATGCATTTGTTTTAAAATATTTTTTATGGATCTTAAAAGAAACTAAGGAAACATTTTTCGCTCCCACACAAATATTTCTCAGACCCATTAATTCTAAATTATTATCAACCAGTTTGCATTGAAATTAATAATTAATTTATTATAAATCATGTTCGCGACGATGTAGCATGGTTTACCATGCATATAAGTAAAGAGTGGTTAAATCTGAAAAAAAAAAATGTTTGCTATTGTATGCAAGAAAACAAATAACACCTCTAATTAAAAAGAACAGAAATGCAGTCTACTTATAATAAAAACAGTGATAAAAAACACATCAATGAATAAATAAATTCATAATAAGTGAAAATAATATGTCAACACGCACATAAGTCAATCTGAGTTAATATCATGGTCTTATTTTAATTAGTTTTGTATCTTAAATACAATTGCAGATGACAAAAAGTAAAGAATGATCCATTGTAACAATCCTGGGAGCAGATGAAAAGCGAACTAAAGCCTCTAAAATCTCAGACGTGGGAACATGTGACAGGAAGAAGTACATGTATATATATACAAGTATGAGACTTACCTATACTTTCAATTAAAAAAAAATACTTTTTTAGGGCTATAATAAAGATGTAAATATATTGATGTACTTCATGTGATGCTTACTTAAATAGAATTATAAATTCTGTATATCTCCCCTTGCATATAACGTTTTTGTTATTTGTTATTGATAAATTTGACGTCACTATTATGGAAATGCTTCATGCAAGGAATTGCATTCAAATGAAGTTCTTACTCTTTCGATATGGTCATTTAATTAAGCGCTATTGAAATAACGACCAATATGTTAGCTTTAGATAAACTGAATAGTCCCAACTGTCCAAATGTCTTTGAATCACCATACCTATACAAGACTCCAAAAATTGATCAAATCCTTACAAACAAAATAATTGTGTGTCCAAGTTAATGTTCCACCAAACTTTTTTTTCTTACATCTCATTAAACTACTTAATGCAGTGAAAGAGAAGATTCACGAGTACTGTATAACAATATATTCGAAAGGTGGTGTAAATAAGATCGATACTTAAGACGTCAAGGAACTTTTAGAAAATGTGGCTAATAAGATTATACAATAATTATTATTTTTAAAGAGTTCTACTCTTCAACTCTACTTTCAAAAACATGTACTACAGTTTCCGACGATGAATAAAATCCTGTTTTTTAAGACATTTAAGACAGTTGCTTTAAAAAAAAACAAACACGAAACTTCTAAATTTATTTACCTTGTCGCCAGTTTTTTGCAAAATTATTTGGTTAAAGGATATATTTTGATCAATGAGTCTAAAGTTGTTGTTTACAAAATGCACGAATTTGTGATTGATAATAATTGCATATCTTTTGCGAGCATTGTAATGGGTGAAGTTGCACCCCGTTACTAAAATATTTATTATTGCGCTGATTTGAAGAAGAATTTACATGTAATATGAAAAAAAACACGGATAAACGAAAATTTTAGGTATATTGACTACATCACTATTATGAACAAGCAATAGTTTTTTGCATTCATAAGTCCTGTCTGTCGACTCAAAATACTTTCATATAATATGAAACATCGGTCTAACATTTGGATATTTTACTAGAAAAAGACGAAAATGTCAACCTAACAACCACATATTATGATGGACGTGTGATTTTAACTTTTCTTCCACCAACTTCTCTTACTTATAAAGCAATATACCCTTTCATTAGCATATCGGTTTATATTGCCCACTCAATTGATTCTATTCGTAAGAAAATGATTCTGATAAATCATTATTAGATAAATTGTAATTTGGTAATAAGAATTTATTATTTTCTTTTTCAAACATTGCTCTTATAAAATAAATTGTATCTTGTTAGCATTATGAACTATCTTCTCGATTAAAAAAATGTCATTGTTCGAGGATTGATTTCATAATTGAATACAAATCTGCAAGATCACTGCAATCGGAGTCAGTCAACATCTTGTTAGGCTATTTCACAAATCAGGTTTAAGACATCTAAGGTTTAACGCCAGCTCAGTTGGGCAACAGCTTTTTTTTTTAAAACGACATTCCTTATAACATAAAACAGATTCAGTTCATGGACATTTTTTAAAGATATTTGAAGACGATTCATATTTTTCAAAAAAAAAAAAAAATTTTAGACTTGTCGCATACATTTTAGCATCAAAAAAGATGCTCTCACACTCCCAGTTTTTAGAAGAGTGTATATAGTTGTATGAATTTTATTTAAGATTTATTGTAAAATTTTAATGTTATAATTTCTAACATATATATTTAAATTTGATTTATTTCTTGATAGTTTTTTTCTACAGCGCTTTACAGCTAATTTTAATTATACTGAACGCTTTATAGGTTTATGCATTATTTATCATAATCTCATATTTGTACAAAATGACCGAAGTTCAGTTGATATCTATTACGAATATTAACAAAAAAGATAAAAAGATCAAAAGAAACTCATTTTAAAGTTGATAAGGATGCCGATTAAAGGTATTTTGGGAGACATTGATAATTAGTTTGTTTTAACTAAGGAAACTATAAACAAAATGACTTAATTAGATTACTAGACGAACAAACACTCGCTGCGGCATCATTATTAAGAGTAGAAGTATTTTAATTAGCCGTCTATGAAAGTAGACTATTTCTCTAAAGGAAGATACAAGTATTTCAATTTTAATAGTTTCCTTGTTTTATATTCCATTATAAGGAGCTTTTCAATAGATAACCTGATATGACATTCAAGTACTGCTCAAGTCATGAGAGAGGTATCTCGGTCTGGCAGAACTAAACTATGGTGGCATATATATGCTATCCACATAAATTTTTGTGAAACATAGCATATCATTTCAAATAAAGATAACTATCTCGTCAGGTCATGATAACTTTCTGTAGTTTTTCGACAAACATTGACTTTATATCTTGCCCAGTCAAGGTAAGATATCACATTTGTTGCGATAGCTATCTTGACATGACGAAATAACTTATATCATGAATAAAATAGGTATTGCAGAAATACGATTGCTTATCTTTACTGAACAAGATATAAAGTCGGCGTATGCCGACAAACAAGAAAGTTATCATGACTTGACGATATAGTTATCTTGACTTGAAATGATATGCTATGTTAACAAAAAAAATTTATGTGGATGACATAAAGCTGTCAACATACTAAATACTTCGTCCTCAACCTTGGGCATTATATGATGGAGTCTCTTTACCAAAATTTACATAATTTTACTGTATACTGTTGATTATACTGTTGTCGGTAAACTTCAGAAGTAAATAGTATGATGATTTGATTAAATCTAGAAAAATTGCTTTTGATCTTGAATACATTTTGTTATCCCCATATGTTTCATATTTTATAAATTGAGCAAACATTAGCACTAAAATACACTTCTTTCATGCGTTTCAATGTATTTAATATTTATTTTTATGCTAAATTCCTCCAGTTGACACCAATTAGTAAAAGCATATCTAATATTTTACGTTATTCGTTAATTTCACATAATAATCTTAACCTAATTTAAAAAAAAAAAGAGACAAGAAAGAAATTTTGACGTCAAAGAAAATTATTATTTGGTCTAGCATATCAGTGGTGCTAATAAAATCCAAATGGCAATCGCATGAATTTCCCAAAATCCTCATAAAACCTAACTCTGAGTGCTTTACTTTTCGATTTTTTTTAATCTGTATATATATTTTTAACAAACTAAATCGGAGTGATGTACGATGATGATATTGGTAAAATAAAAAAAAGGTAGAATAAGACTCTAATTTTCCAGCAGTTTACTGTGCTAGAATATCAGCTTGCACTCTCTAGCTATTTTCATTCCAGCGTATTATATATATCTTCTTGCAACTAGTTTCCAGACATAAGCAGACTGAAACTGTTCCTGTGTATGTTGTAATGGCGATAGGCAAGTACTTGTATTTCTCTTTTCCAGAGTTTTGAAACATTAAGTAACATTAACATTACTCTTTGATCAGCTGTGTCTTCATGCAACACCAGAGCATCCACTAATGAAGATTTTTTATACCTCATGTGAAAACATGTCAAGCAGACACGTTTTACTATCATGGCATAAAGGACTGGAATTTTTTACCAGCCTCTATCAAGTGTATAAAAGGAAAGAGTACTTTGAAGAAACAAGTCAAGAGTTTGATCCTACAAAACGGCATTTTGGAAGAGGAGAGTGATATGTATCAGTACTAGTTTAAAAAAAATACATTTTATTATTTTATTGATAATGTCATGTTATCATACTTAATCTCAATTTAGATGTTTATGCTAAAAACAAACTGTGCCAGAATTATTTACAGTGCTTTAATGATGGAACATTCATTACATTGTATTGTTATTTATTCTTTAAAGTTATTTAAGATAGGACCCCATTGGAAATAAGCTCATAAGCTCTCAAGCTGTAATGGGATATCCTGGTATCTATCTAGTCACCTTGAATTTTATTTCTAAAAATATTATTACTTTAATTATCCATTTATAAAATCTTGATTATAAACTTTCGTCTTTTAGAAGATCATGTAAAAGTTTATGTATTTGTTTTATGTATGATGACATGATACCAAATAAATACTAATACTACTACTACTAAATGTATTTCACTAATTTACATGATGTGATATATGTGCAATGCATACACTCTTTTACATGATGTGATATATATGTAATGTACGAGGGTTGTCCCGTAAAATCGTGGACAAAGCGTTTTTCTCGAAAAGTAATAGGCGCACTGAAAATTTCAGTAATTATTTATTTGTCATATTTAAGTGCATGATAATTTTCTTGACAAAATATACATAAAAATAAAGATTTTATCATGCTTGAATGTGCACGAGATATTGTCCTTCGGTGCACGGTCAAAAAAACCAAGGTTTTATTAAAGAATACACAAGTTTGAATTCAAAAGAAAATTTTTAAATACATAAGAAATTTAATTAAAATTATCCTAATTCATTTTCAAAATCAATTTTGAGGTATTTGTAAAAATTTTAAGGAATTTGGTTAATTTTTGGCAGTTTCTCGAGCATTCGAAATGGGAAAGTGGTAAAACAACACACGAAAAATGGCGACGTTTTTTGACCGGAGAGCAGTTCAGTTTTATTTCGATATTGTGATGACACCTTTAGAGACTTTAAATGATCATAGAAGAAAAAAGATTATAAAAATATCACCATATCTTAAGTATACAAATGAAAGGGGAGTTTTCTTAGCGTACGTAGTTTTTTTATATAGTCCCTGGTGAGTACAAAACATACGGACAAACTCTTTATGTAATAGCAAAAGACGCTGTCACAGTAGACCGCCGATATGAGATTTTCTATTAGTTGAATAATGACGAGAATATTGTCCGTAACTTACTTAAAAATCTTCAGAAGATCGCATGAGGGTGCCAATTGGTTCTTCGACTGTTTATGAAACCAAATAATATGATGTATCAATTAAATTCCTAAATTTAAGTCGGACTCATCCAACTTCATTATCAGCAAAGATAAAACGTGACGCTGTTTAAGACACTTTGACGTTATAATCCATGCGCCGTAAGGTGATACAATACATGGCATAAAATCTCATAATTTGTTTATTTATGCATATATTTATCTAAAATTTGCTATGCATATTACTAAAATATAGTAAAAATTTCAGAACACAGTGACGTTTATTTTTCACACTAGAAAACTTGTCCACGATTTTACGGGACAACCCTCGTATACCAATGAAATTTTCCCTAATAGTAGAGACAATCATAAGTTTATATATTATAGAGTATCCATGGGGAAAAATTAAGGGAAGGAAAAATTAGATAACCGAGGTACCTGTCGTAGTAGATGTTAGCACGAAAAAGATCCCTCACTGCTCAATAGCCCTGAGTACCGAGTATGAGTATAAATTTGCTGCCCTTCCCCGGCAATTGTTGTGGTCTCAATATGAATGAAAAAAAAATCTCGAGATTGACGTGAAATAACAAACACGGAAACTAATAAATTGTGTCCACTATCACGCTTTAAAAATTATAACTAACTAATGTAAGAGCCCAATAATTATGCCTTTCATATGTGCGATACACCAACACAATACATGCACCAGGCACTGTTATACTTAGGCAATTACATGTTATTGTGGGCACACATTGTCAAGTCAAACGGTTTGGTATGGATGCTCATGGTTGTTCGGTGATTGAATAGACATTTCTGATGTTTTGGGTCTATGATAGATGTTTTCCTTGATTTTATAATTTATAGCTTTTATAGGTTGTAGATGAGGGAAGTAAAGATTTTTTAAAATGTAATATGCAAAGCATGGACATTTCTTAATGTGAAATCATTCATTAAAGATATGTATGCCGTGTTAAACAGTATTTTTGCAAACCGAACAAAAATTTCTGGAGTATGATAAGCCACCAAAAATAAAGCATTCTTGCAAATTCGACGAAATTTTATTCAGTATTAACAAAGTACTGGTCAGGAAAAGAACACGATATTCTCTTGCATATTAATAAAGGACTGACGTTTATCCTGGATCTGCGCATGTGCGCGGGAAAAGTATCGCGAGAATCATCAGGTCGAGGAAAATATTTTTTGTGACGTCTGTTCATTGAGGGACAAAAATAGACCAATCAGCTCAATGAGCTGCATTTAATACAATTATGGGTTACTACATAAAATACTACATGTGTTTTTCAAAAAGGCTAGTTTTTAAAATCGCTCTCAGAAAGACTTGATGCAGTATGTACATTATTATCTACTAATACCATGATCATATTTGCATACAAATGATTAACAATGATGAAATTCAAGTTTTCCCCACTCCATTGTACAGGTCCGTTCGTTTAGAGTTTCACCGTGCTGTACTGCTAGTGGACATTTTCGGTTGGGTGAGCATTTACGGATCTTCAGTATGGAGCGCGTTATGCGCAAAAATAATTTATGTCAAGTACAATGTATGGAAAGTAATTTAAACTGCTATGTTTACACCCTGAATGGGATATTGTCAAATATTATTTTTAACATTTATTCCCAGCTCTCTGATTGGCTCAAACTTGATCACATGATTTAGTATATAACAGCATAAAGACTTGAGTTACTATTTATAGAATCTGAAATGCATATCGACTTGAGGTTTCTTATATGGAGATAATTTCCGTGAAACAAAATAGTACTGTATTCAATCAAAGCTAATACAGTGTATGATTTGATGTTTCTAGAAAAAAAATATTTATTTTAACTCTTACTTACTTTTTTTCAATGTTCTGTATTTGATGAGACAAAAGAATTAAGGCATTGGATTTGGATTACTTCATATTAATTAAAACATATTCGATATGTGTGTCAAATATTGATACAAAACTTAATCAAATAAATGAAGTATTCTGAATAAGTAAATCGTCTAAATCACTCCATCAATATAAAGGAAACGCATTTACATTAAACGGTGTAATTTATTTTGATCTCTAGTCTCTAATTGTTAAAGGGAGAAAACTTTTCCAATTATTTTCATAATTTGTTTTGTCAATCTATGTAAAAAATAATATAACAAATGTAGCCCTTTAATTCGGTCAATCCATAGATATATCGACTTCACAGAAAAGCATATCGACCTCGCACTTCGTGCTCGGTCGATATGCTTTTCTGTGAAGTCGATATATCTATGGATTGACCTCATCAAAGGGCTATATTTATATA
>PRKT01001520.1:42655-54863 GCA_003671525.1 Saccostrea glomerata
GAGAATAATCAGGTCGAGGAAAATATTTTTGTGACGTCTGATCAGTGAGGAACCAATATGACTGACAAATATACCAATCAGCTCAATGAGTTGCATTTAATGCATTTATGGGTTACTACATAAAATACTACATGTGCTTTTCGAAAAGGCTAGTTTTTTTAAATCGCTCTCGGAAAGACTTGATGCATTTTCCCAAGCATTTACATGCTTAATACATGCATTATGTACATTTATTATCTACTAATCCCATGCTCATATTTGCCTACAAATGATTAACAATGATAAAGATTGAAGTTTACCCCACTTCATTGTACAGGTCCGTTTGTTTCGAGTTTCACCGTGCTGTACTGCTAGTGAAAAGACAATTGCACGTGATTATTCCTCGGTACAAAAAGCAACCAACTCTGAGGTGTGCTCACGTATTAACAATCCCTAACTCACGTGTTTGTAGTAAAAACGTAGTAGACCATCATGCTTTTCGGTTCATTCACAAGATTGGACCATTGATTGCTATAAACATGCTAGACATGATCATGAATATTTCAATAAGAGGCGGTTTTTTATCCGACACGGAGAGAAAATATTTTTTACCAAATAATATTTCATAACTTTTAAAAGTGATGGAGTGGAATTGTCCTATTTGCAGAAAGTATATAACATAAATAACTTGATGAGACACCACATATATTTATTACTTTTAAAATAAAACACTAATACGTCATATATAGCTTTAATTAAAAAGAGCATAAACAAAAGATAGTTCACAACAACAAAAAAACTCAGCTTACAGTAATTAGGTTAAAAGAACATGATGTACCAAATATCAAATATCAATTAACTTAAACTTTATGTACTTAGCTTCAAGTGCCCTCTTCTCATTAATAATGACTTTAAGTAAAAGAACTTCGCATTTATAAAAATCTTCCTTGTGTTAAACAGTGTCAGCAAAAATCGGTGGTGACGAACGCTTTAGATTTCGGAGAGTGTAACGGTAAAGGAGATATTCATTTCAATAATAATGAATTGTTACCGGTTGTTGATCATATGTTTGGCTTTCAACCTTGAAATCAAAAATTCGATTGGTCACAACATTCTTCAGAATGTGGCATATGGAAAGTCTGCCACTCAAAGCACGGACCCCAGTTGGGGAAACTCCCCAGGTAATGCTGTAAACGGTGTCTTTACGGATTTTACCCATACAGGCCTCGAAAAAAATCCATGGATTAGAATTAATCTTGGGAGAAACTACACAGTTCATGAAGTAGAAGTATTTGGTAGGAAAGACTGTTGTTGTAAGTTTCATAATATCTTTTCATTGACATTTGCATTGTTAGCACCTTTGTAGATTTGATGAGAGGGTTTTTTCTTAGGTCTTCTCTCACTGACAATTGTATCTGTAAATGTAGCTTTAGACACATGTAGTTTACTGTATTACTCTATATTCTTATAATATTTTCTTTGAATTCTTTTTTTAGTTCAACGACTTCATGACGTTGATATACGAGTTGGCAATGATTTGCACGACATGCATTTATGCGGCCATTTTACCGGATCTTGCACTAGATCCGGGGAGCGGATCGCAGTGTTTTGTCCATTCAACACATTCGGTCGTTATGTTCAGATACAGATTGTGGAGGGGTGGAACAACTACCTCTCTGTTGCAGAAGTCATTGTTTGGGGACGTTTGTAGCTTTAATCTGATGAAGAATTCAAAAAAGGAGGAGTTTGCATGAACTTCTTTCTCATATGATAAGCTGGAAAGTTTTTGCTGTTTTTTTTTTAATTCTTTTTATCTAATAGTTAAATGCAAGACATCGGTCATATACGAGTTTTTAACTTCTCCATAATCTCTCACGAAAAATACTTTCATGGTTGTTTTCTTTCTTCATGAATCTTGAATAAATACTTTTATTCCAATCATCTTTCTATTAATAAGTTTTGGCATACAAAGTGCACTTTGTCAATTAGTTTATCTTTTTTTCACAGTGCTGAAACGTGAAAGTATTTGATAAAATGTATAAATAAAATATGAGAAGGTTTAAAAATTTAATTCCAGCGTTGAGGCATTGCTGGGAATGAATAAAATACACTCCAAACTCTTCAAGCCGAGTGTATTAAATTAAGCGAGAAGTTATTTTAGAAGTTTTTATGATGCATATAGAAAGATAATATTTTTGATCGATTGAATTATAAGCGATTAAATTTTAACAAGCCCAGCAACCTTGCTGAGAATGTCAAATGTAACTCTTGCTAAAGTTTCTGTTTATAGGTATTCAACATTTACTTATTACTTTTACATTTTTGTTGGCTATGATTAATCAAGAACGTTGTCAAAAGAGCAACCAAAAAAAAAATAATAATAAACACAAAAAAACTGAAATAATTCGAAGGAATTTAAATAAAGGTTGTCGATTTTTAGAGTTTGTAACAACTGAAAAACTATGAACCTTTATTATTAATATACATATTAGTTGATATCTAGTATGTAAAATTTCATGTCTCAGGAAAATCTTAACGAGATTAATCAAATTGAATGTGATGACAAAAAATGATAATCATGCATGTTTCAAAGTCTATTAAAACAATCAGAGGTGGGGTCAGGTGCTATCACAGATTGCATTTGCTAGCAAGGTTATTAAATTGACCATAGATCTTGCAAAGTTATAACATTAAACCAGACTTGTTTGTCAGTAGATTGCCTTGCACTTAAAATGTGTCCATACGTAGAGTATTCTCTTGCGTATATAATCAATTATGAGAGTCCTAAAACCCGTGCAGTTTATAAGAGTAAATTGCTTCATACTCGTACCCTTACGTAAGGGTAGTTGACGATAGGAAAATTAAAATGATCACTTTTATCCTAAAGATTTTTCGGTTACCGCTGACCTCTTTTTCTGATAAAACATCCAAATGTGAAACAGATGTGCCAGATTCTTTGACATGTTTATTCCGAGTTCAGAGAGATATTGATACATTGAAATAAAATAAGAATTTTAATTAATGAACATTGTTATTTGATAAATAATAATGCGGCTTTGATGTATCTAAATTTTGAGAGAAAGACACTGCAATGTTTTTTCTTCTCATTTATAGGTTTCTGAATACATTCTGCTCCATGTGTGAATACATAAATGGGTCTGATAATAATGGAGCGCAGTTGGTACCTATGAGAATTTCTTGACCATCATATTTTTGGAAGACGATCTCCAAAATTTACATAGATAAGATCAATCAGAAATTCAAGCATCTTTTTATTACCCGGTATTATCTTAGAACTTGTGTTGACAGTCAGAATGTTCTTAAATAAAATAATATTGTAATCAACTAATGAAATTTTTTTAACAAGAAAATTCAAAGAAATGTCCCCCGCTTTAGCATCTTCCAAAGTCAAGAGTTTCTGATCTGCTCCGCTCCACATAAACCCTTGACCGAATAGGCTAAGTTTGACGGGGTTTACTGTCACGCCATCTAGTGAGATTACATATTTTGAACTCTCCTGACCTCTGCTATTAGCCAATCAGAGTAAACGAATTAAAAAGCGAATTCGAGATAATGTCGGTAGTCGGTGATAAATTCAATATAACTCAACTAAAAAACTGAGACAAACCTTTAAAAGGGCTATCTAATGAAAAATACGTTATCCTTGGGACTAAAACTGACGTGTTTTTCTGTTTACGATGTAGTTTCAGTTTAAATAAAACATGATTTTGATTGGTTCATGCAAACTTGCATGAGGCCATTTAGAGAACGCACTTCTAACCCCGTCAAACTTAGCCTATTCGGTCAAGGGTTTATGTGGAGCGGAGCGGATCAGAAACTCTTGACTTGGGAAGATGCCTCTTTCGGTGTCGTTGTGAGTCAGATGTCATTTTTTATGACATATTGTGTCAAATATGAACACCATATCACATGACATTTAGAAATAATCACCAACGTTGATTTTTTTTTAAATAAAGTCAATCGTGAAGGTAATGGACAATGGGTCAGAATTCATAGTATGCTCTGAAACATCTTGTCATAGATAATGCACATGTCAAATATGAATTCATATCTCTTCTCAATCAAAAGTTATAATGAACAAAATCTGTTTGTGAAATACTGATGACCCATATGGCAACAGAGCAGAAGATTAAACTTTTCTTAAATGCAAATCAAATCTATTGGTACTAAAAGTAGGGTCTGCTCACAAGAAATACGATTGTGAAAAATGAAAGCCTTACTATCACTCAAAAATTATGGCCAAGTATATGTTTTGAAAGGTATGTCAAACTCCAAGGTCAAAGGGTCTAAGTTTTTAGTTTCTTAAGAATGGTCTTGTCACAAGTATGAAAGCCCTAGCCCCAACCGTTTTAAAGTTTTAGTCAAGGTTAAAGTTTTCAAAAAGTAGGTAAAAACCAAGGTCAGGGTCAAAGGATCAAAGTTCTTGATTTTCAATGAAAAGTCTTGTTACAAGGATTACAGATGTGAAGTATAAAAGCCCTAGCCCTAACCCTTCAAAAGTTATGGTCAATATGTTTGCTTATAAAAAGTAGGTCAAAGTCCAAGGTCAGAGTCAAAGGGTCAAAGTTCTTGGTATCCAATAAAAGATTTAACCTTTTGCCATAACTTTTGAATGGTAAAGGTTAGGGCATTCATATTTCATATATGGATTTCTTGTGAGAAGACCTTTCGTTGGATACCAAAAACTTTGACCCTTTGACCTTGACCTTGAAGTTTTAACCACTTTTTAAAAAACTTTGACATTGGCTACAACGTTTGAATGGTAGATACAAGGACTTTCATGTTTCACATATGTATTTTTTGTAGCAAGACCTTTTATTGGATACTAACAACTTTAACATTTTGACCTTGTAGATTTGCGTACTTATAAAAAAAAATTTAAACCTTGACCATAAGTTTTCAATGGTGAGGGCTAGGGCTTTTATACATCACATATGTAGTCCTTGTGTGAAGACCTTTCATTGGATACCAACTTTTACCCTTTGACCTTGACTTTGGAGTTGCCCTACTTTTAAAAAACTTTAACCTTGGCAATAACTTTTGAACGGTTAGGGTTAGGGTTTTCATTCTCCACAAGTCATATGTATTACTTGTGAGAAGATCCTTCTTAAGAAACCAGCAACTCAGACCTCTTCACCTTGGAGTTTGACCTACCTTTCAAAAATTTATCCTCGACTTTAACATTTGAACAGGTGGTACATGTGTACTAGGGTTTTGTATTTCACAATCTACTTCTTATGAGAAAAACCATACTCTGGGTAATAATATTTGATCTGCATTTAAGAAAAGTTTAATCTTCGTTATGTTGCCATACGGGGTCATCTGTGTTTCACAAACACATCTTGTTCCAAATATATTGAGAAGAGATACGGCTTTCATATTTGACAGGTGCATTACCTGTGCCAAGATAATTCCGAGTTTGCTATGATTTCTTACCCCTTCACTTTGACCTTCACGATAGACCTTATTGAAAAAAAAAATGAATCAATTCAAGCATAATTTCCAAATAAATGACATATGATAGGGTGTTCATATCAGACACAATATGTCATAAAAAATAACAACTCATCCACAAAGACACCGCCGAAAGCGGGGGATCACAATTCTTTGGATTTGCTTGTATTGAACAGTTCCTCAGGTGTTTTTCCTTAACTGCGACCAATATTTTGGTAATAATAAATGAAAGGGCTTGGGAGAACTTTTATTATTAATAACTCCCTATATATACATGTACATGTTTACAGAACAAAACTTAATTTTGCAAGTATTTTTTTTTATATTATAACACATAAAGATGTATTATAGAGGTTTTAATATTATTTTACAAAGCGCGTGCTGCACGTTTCGGTTTAAAATTTTAGTACATATATCTGGTGACAAGTCTCCCCTTACTGATAATACAAATGCAATAAAAATAATGTTCACACCTGTGACATGTACAATCATCCGTGCATTTGTCATCAATAACTATTGTTGTGAAAAAAATCACGACACCCAGTTACAAAAAAAGACAAACGCAAGAAAGATCGTCCCTAGATTTTTTAACAATATCATAATGGTGATTTGCTCGTTGCTGTTGGTCTTGTTTTTGGCTTTCAACCTTGAAATCCAAAACACTATGGGTCACCGTCTTCCCCGTAATTTGAAGAATGTGGCATATGGTAAATACGCAAGGCAGAGCTCAACTTATCACCAAATACCAGCGTCTTATGCCGTCAATGGTGTCTTTACGGACTTCACCCATACGAAACTAGAAAAAAATCCATGGATAAGAATCGATCTGGGAAGGAACTTCACAGTTCATGAAGTAGAAGTATTTAACAGGAGAGATTGTTGCCGTAGGTTTACTAAGCTTATTTACACTTGTCGATAGCCACTGTTTTTACTTTTTAAAATTAAACAGCATTTTTGGTGCTTTTTCAGTAATTATTTGAAACTGCTTACATTTTTTTAAACTTTTATGTAGTTAGTGTTTGTTACAGCCACATGTTATTGTATTTCGAACGTTTTAAATCATATAATTGTCAAATGGTACAGTTCTTATTGTAAATGTTTTAAATGAAATCCACATATACTATATCATGCAATAGCCTTCAAATGCAAATTCTGGTCAATATTAGAGTCCAATTATTATTTATTATAAAATCTCATCTTCCTCTATCTCTTTAGCTTTAATAACATCAAACATTTATTTGTTATGTCAATATTGTTTTCTTCCTTAGCTGAACGGTTTCATGACGTAGATATCCGTGTAGGCAATAATATACACGCCATGCATCTATGTGGCCACTTTACAGGACCCTCTACCCGAGGCGGGGAGCGGATCGCGGTGTTTTGTCCATACAACACATTCGGTCGTTATGTTGAGATACAGATTGTCGAGGGGTGGAACAACTACCTCTCTGTGACGGAAGTTATTGTCTGGGGACGTTTGTAATTGTTTGTCTGAAAAAGGAATAAATGTCAAAGGAATTTATATTGAATTGATTTTTTTAATCATGTTTATATACATGTATATACATAAACTTATTAAAATCCAATATCAGCGGAAATACTTGCTTAAAGGTGAGTTATCTCAAGAGGTGTCCAACCTCACCTAGTAGTTGACCTGTGGAGTATCCCATGAAATGTCTGTACCTGTAGTGATTAATATATTAATTGAGGTGCAGGTTTATCCACCGACGTCCTGTGATGTCATAGGATTTTGCAAAAACTGTAATAAATTTACTATCATTCCCAATAGAACAATAATTTTTCCAGTGTTTTTTCAATGGGTTTAATAAAAAAAATATCGTTAAGTGAAAGAATTATTATATTTTATGTACATGTATTTTATTTTCAATCTGTAAGAAAAAATTGACACGGACAATAACTCCTTCTTGTGTATCTTCATTGAAGACATTTTCTTTATACTGTACTTAATATACATCAAAAAGAATTACCCTGGCTCACAATTCAAAAGTATCCTATAAATAGCCAGTATTTTAAATGGCACTTAAAGCATCGGAATTATGCATTTAAACAATTAAGCTCTTTATACTTACATAATTCAGTTTACATAATTTACACTTTTATCTTAAATACGGTCCCATGGTTTGCGAAAATGAATAGACCAGTGCATTCTATTCGCATATTCACAGAGCCTATTAAGAATTCAATCTGTATACTGGTAAACTATATATAAATTATTTATATATAGTTTACCAGTATACAGATTGAATTCTATTTAATAGAGCACAGAAACTTCACTTTACATACAGTACATCCGGTTTTTTTTTTTCACTTACAGCAGCTAAAGGATCTAAGACATGGTTTTTTGCTTAATGCCCTAATGTACATAAAATAGGTCAAACATTTTTTTTTGCTCAGAAATCTGATTAAATGGGACAAAAATCAATACAAATAGATCATCGGCATTGATGATTTTAGGGCATTAGGAAATTAATAGTATAATATGTGATAATTTCCTCATCGGTTTTTTGAGGGAAAAAAGCATTGAATTCGTTTGCTCCCTTTTTTTTCATATAACCCTTCTTTACAAAGTTTACTCCAGTCGACGTGTCAATATAAATGGTACATGTAGCTGCAGATCTGTAGCTCTCCGAAAAAAAATAGGGCCTATATCTTTTTTTTATAGACCGGACTATTAATATTTTTTTTTGGAGAGTTAAAGATCTGCAGCTATATAAATGGACTTTACGAACTTTTCAAGTAACATATGTAAATTTTGCTATGTTATAATGTTATTAGAAAACATTCTGGCTGGCTGCTAATTTTACAAAAATCATTGTTTGATCTTTATCAAAACAAATACGCCAAGATGGATTACAAAAAGTAGTTGACACGAAAAAAAAATTGCAGGATGACCGAATAAAATTGATCATAATTCCATCGATCATCGCAAAAATTAAAACGGGTTTGCTTTTATTAGTTCTCTTACTCAAAACAGGGATTTTTAAATTGTTGTTCCAATCAGCGAAAAGAGCGAAGGAAGACAACTCTAACTAAAAATAGCTGATTGCGCCATTTCACGGTTGACCTGATGTGACCTTATTTACCTCCCTGAGAAACTGAGCACGGCCCGGTGAGAAGAAGCAATATTTGTAGGTAAAATCATGGATGTCGACTCCACAAAACGCCGTGTGGTTCTGGCAATGGACGGGAGTGAATATGCAGACTATGCTTTTAATTGTAAGTATGTCATAATGTTAGTCAATTTAGGGCAAGGCGCGGGATATATATCGACTTGTTTACGATCACACTACGCCATGTAATGTATATATATATTGCAGTGCATTGTGTATTGTCTGTTTACACACGCGGATTTATTTAAATTTCCAATATTTTAATGTTTAAAGTTTTTCTTTGTTTATATTTAAATTCGGCACACTTTCATCGTATGTTACTTTTTTTTTAACTTATCTGAAATTTTAATTTGACCTAGTCGCCTCGGGTCATCCGTACACAAATTATGTCACCGCGGTCAGCACACTGACATGACCGTTGGTCTGTGATAATTTATGAGATACAGAGGAATGCTGCTCGATATTAATGGACATGGAAAAACAAGGACAATTCTAAATATTCTCTCTACTGGGGATTAGGTTTCAAATTAAAATTCAATTCTTTTTTTAATTGTGTACCATATGTGGCCTATAGATCTAGGCATGTCATTGATTCTTTTAGTCATGAAATAAAAGAATTAAAATTAATTACTTATTTTTAATTTCATATTTGTTTGCAACTTTTCTCAGCCATATTTAATTATTGTAATAACTAAAATCTATGAATATACTGTTGAATGCACTATATATAGCATTCTGTCTTTCTATTTTTAAAGTAGACCTACTTAATACAGTCACTGTACAATATTTTTTTTTTCATTTCATGAAGACTCAAGGTACTTCAACTTGATAAGGCCATCCATTATTGTCCTATTCAATACTGAAAAGCGATAAATTGAAATTTAAGATGAAATAATCAAATAATGTCTTATCTTTATTTCTTGGTAGAGATCTGAAGTGCAACAACATGTCCCCTGCAAGCTGGTGTGTTAGTTTACTACTAGACGATAAGATATTTAGATTAATGTGTGTGACTAATCCTAATTTGCGCACTTGTTGCCTGTAGTTAGTATACATGGTACATGTACATGAACAAAAAAATATATAATAAACAGCACTAAAATGTCTTTTATGCCAGGGGAACAAACATGCTACAAGAATGACAGGCTTCATGCAGCTCCCTGGCTATAATACCTTTATCTCTCTAGATTGCCATGGGTCTTGTTTTAGCGTACATGTAGCGCCGAATTTAAGCCCCCAACCCCCACCCGCCCAATCTGAGTTACAAGTACAAATTTTCTCTCTGATCCACTTTTTTTTCATGCATTTCATGGGTGTTTATTGAATGTTTAATTGTTTAAGTTTTGTATTTTAAAAATTCAAAAGAATGCAATGCTCAACTCTTAAATTAACCGCTTGTGATTCTCAGGTCAGATTAGATCGGTTTACATAAACCACAGCAGAACAGAACAAGCTAAAGGATATTATGTTAGGTGCTACATAGTATTCCGTTTTATATTTTCGCGTTAATAGTAATGTGTATTTTGCTCTCCCCTTTATGTTCACACGCGCTACTAAAATCATAATCAGCATCATTTATATAAGTCGAACATGTAAAAAAAAAAAATAAATAAAAACGATCGTATATTAATTGATTTTTTTTTCATCCTTACGTGTAAAATTGACTTTAGAGAAACAGATCCGACCATGGCCCTAATAAGGCTCAAAATATAAAAATGAGCATTTTAAATGAAAACTAGATGTCTGTACAGATTTAATAAAATGTTAACATTTTTTTAATACATCTGATATACAAATCACACGAAGCATTAACAAGCGGTAGGGATATGATAGAAAATACTTTCCAGTTCATGAACAGGGGGTTTGACCGAGATAATGGAAAATATTAATTAAATATTAAACCGAAAGGTCATAAAACTATCATCAGTTTATAGGATTACCATATTTCATCGGAGAACTCTTATCACGGATTAGACCTCAGCGTATATGTATATTAAATGGACTATTACAGTTATGGGCTAAATCTTCTGAAATGTAGATACCCTATAAATTATGTATTATTTTTATCTCCGTCATTCAAACATTGTAAATCGTAACATTTGCGGTATTAATGTACATGTGTACATGTATGTACATGTACATGGTGTATATCTTGTACACTTTGTGCTACATTGTATATTTGTGTCTATATTAGGAGTACTAAAAGCTAGGTCCTTTGTTCACAGACTAAGGCGTCGGAATTTACTGAAACTCAGGTTGCAGGTACCCGTGTACATTTAAACTTTTTTAGGGTTACAGTTGACTACATAATGAAAATTGAAGGTCAGGTGAATAATTCGGTGTGCATTTTTTGCACAAAAGATATTTTGTATGTAGCCATCAACAGTAAAGTAAAGGTTATATTCCATAAAATTTCTCTCTCTTTCTCTCTCTCTCTTTCTCTCTCTCTCTCTCGATCACTCGATCGATCTCGACGAGAATGATTTCAGAGCGTTTATCATAAGAAAAAAAATACATACTGTAGTCTAACGTTAGTGATATAAATGTAGATGAACTACCTCGGTCACGAAATGTTTTAATAAATATAAAATTGTTTGCTACGGCCTCAACTTTTATATGCTAGTATTGTTATTATTTATCATTCTTTTGGAGGGGGGTCCAAAAATAATTTGGATGATATTCAATTATTGACGAAAAAGAAGAACTTTGAATAGATGTTTAGATGGCATCGTGGTCATTTGAAATATCCGAGAACTTATGCATATAAAATGTTGTAAAATCCATCTAATTTTGAGACGTGTTTATATGCAGATGTGTGACCAATAATGCCCTTTTGTCGTCTGCTTTCGTTCTTCACCAAATAACACCGAATAATGCATTTTGAGTTTCAGCAATTTTAATTGTTAATGAGTGCGATAAGTACTTCTGTAAGTTTACTGACATAATCCTACATACAATTTGCAAATTAAAAGATTCTTTCAATAATTTACCAACAACTGCCTACTTTAATTGTCAGGGTTTCAAGAAATGTCTGTTAAAAATGTATATCAAAGAGAGTAAAATTTCATATCGTACTTTGCTTATTAGACCCTCGCAACGGAGGTTGAGGAAATGAGGTAACGCAGTCGTTTGTGTGTTTGTTAGTTTGTCCTGTGCGAAACAGAAGTGTCGCAATTTTCAGGTCGAACGTTCCCGTATTTCTTACCTATGTTCTTTGCGAGGTGATGGTTCGCTTTGCGTTGCCCTTGTTGAAATAACATTTATAATATAACCTACTTATTTTCATATGATTTTAGTTATTCATGATTTATTTACAGGGTATGTCGAGAACTTTAAGATGGACGGAGACTTTTTAACGATTGTCCACAGCTTCGAAGCCAAAAGTATTGCGCATGCAGGTAATACCATACATTTATGCGGGATAAATTTTGTATTTAGGAGGCTTAATTGTAGACTAATGAAACAGGCACGTATCATCGTTTTTGAAAGGTGGCAGCCAGTATTTTTTTTATTTACCAACATGTAAACCTTTACAAACAAAAACAAACAAACAAAGAAAAAAAAAGTTCCCCAAACTTGAAAATCCTATTTTTTTTTTTTTTGGGGGGGGGGGGGGGGGGGGG
>PRKT01001520.1:65420-73489 GCA_003671525.1 Saccostrea glomerata
ATATATATGACCATTCTATATCTTTATTATTCCTTTTTAGGTCTCACCTGAGCTCAGCTCAAGTTAGCTTTTCTGATCGTCCGTTGTCCGTCGTCTGTCTATAAGCTTTTCAAATTTTCAACTTCTTCTCAAGAAACACCAAAGGTAGGACAGGGCCACAATAGGGAATTATAGTTTTACATTGAAATATATAGGAGAGGAAAAAATCCTGAAAAATCTTCTTCTCAAGAACCATTTGGCCAAATTAGCTTAAACTTGTATTGAAGCATCCCCCAACAGTGTACATTTTAAAATGTCCAACTTTTGAATGATCTTTAGGGGTAAGGGGGTCACAATAGCTATTTCAAAGAGGGGAATTGGGTACAGAACAGCATGACCAGAGATACTCACGTGAGCGATGCTACCCTTGGGCTGCTTGTTACCTTTTGATATGTTTTACATTATGCATCAATAGTTTAATTGCTTTGCTTCAGTGCTTGTATTCTATTTTTAAATCTTTACAGTTTTGTTGTTGTTGTTTTATTTAATTTATTTATTGGTAACTCAAGCTCTACGTGTACGTTTAATATTTTTAATGATATTCTTTTTTCATCTTTTATACACAAAATCAGTAAAATTGTTTATTTGTCGTTTACTGATTTTTATTTGAAAATTAAAATAAGTACACGACTATATATAGTCGTGTACTTATTTTAATTTTCAAATAAAAATCAGTAAACGACATATTTGTAACATGGACAATACTGTATACGTATTTATGTTTCTTAATTTTTTTTCTACTATTGATATCATTAAAAATACGTATACCTAATCAACACAATGTAAAAAAAAATAATATAAAATGTAATACATGAATAGGTACAACCTTGTAAGATCTTTTTGTACATGTGCAACTGATCGAGAATATGGAATAACGTCATCGTCGCAAACCACGGGTTTTGAGTCCGCAAGCTTCCTCAAACGTGATGATAGAGAAAATCGACGTGAATCACTCACAGGGGCATCTTATCCACTCTGTTCTCTACTTCATATGTATTTTTATATGTGAAATAGAGAACAGAGTGGATAAGATGCCCCTGTGAATCACTCGTGGGTTACCGACGATGGAATAACGTACCTTCACCCCTATATACGTGTGAGCATAATTACGGATTCAGAAATGCCCATACATGTAATTTTTTTTTTTTAGGTATTCCACAAACATTTGCTTAAGATGTTCTTTACTAATACACGTTATAATCTCGGACTGTTTTACGTGCCTCACTTCAGTTGATACAGTGTATATTGATTCTTTAGATACTAAGTAAACGATAGATTTAAATTCAAATTCCAAAAAAAAAATCACCAGAATCATATATTAAGCCCAAAACAAAGTTGTAATAAAAACAAACTAGGTATCGCCGATCAGAAAACATATACATTTAAAATTGCCCATTCAATTACTAATAAATAAATAAATTAAACATACGATACTTCGAGATCCAAAATATTGTTTATTTTACATTGATTTATTTTATAATTTCCAATTCAAGACAAGTTGATAATACAGCTTGAAAAAAGTCTGAATCAGAAAAGAAAATATTAAATGACACTATCCCCCATCAGTAAAGACTTGTAACGTAATAGTAATGAAAAAAAAATGAACATCGACGACACAAAATTGTCCATAGAATATGAATATCAAACGAATTCAATAATGTCTTTTTCTTTACCTAAAAGAAGTCAACGCTCTACAAATAGCAAATTGTAGTTCACATAATCATAATAAAAATTTCCTTACCAAAAACTTTCAATTCTAATGTAATACTTAAACTAAATTGTTTAAAATACTTAAGGATTAAATAGCAAATTAAAGGGGTTAAAGACACAGTGACCTTTGAACTACATTCAAATTTAATCCGACATTGCACCCAGCGAGCAATGCATTGTTGTTCGTTTACTCTAAGGATTTCGTCTTCTTTGAGGTTTACTTTGCACGATGTATTCTTGAGGGTAGCTTATGAAATGTACACGATCATGAAGCAATGGTCAAAAAGACATGCGTGTTTTGGACAATTTTGGTAAGGACATTAAAAAAATTATTTTTGATTTTTCCTGGTAGATATAAAGTCATCATTTTATGAAATCATTTGAAATAAATAATTTTAAATACACATTGAAATGGTACTTGTGATATTTTCCAGTCGTTTTCAAAATTAACCTTTAAACGTACATGTATATGTATTGGTTTTGTTTGTAGGTTTTATTAATTTGTTGGGTTATATTGGCCTATTTTCACGAATCATATCAAATTAACTTATGGACAAAGACTTCAACATGTGGAAGTAAGCAGGAATCTCTCTCTCTGTATCTCTCTCTCTCTCTCTCAACTTATAATTCTAATTGATAATAACAAAAAATTAAGAAAATATATTTATATATAATAAAATAAAAATAATATTTTGTCTCAGTAGTTATTACTTTCAAAATAAGTAAATTAATATTAATGCCTGTTGTACAACATCCTTTCTTTTCGTGTAGGCAAAAGAAGAGGTCGTCCATTTTATTTCGGTACTACAAATGTTGAGTGTATGCAAAGAATACGTCGACGTCCCAAGAGGGCGCTGGTCAAATATCCACTTCCGGAGCGGAAGTACTGGTCATTGACCCACAGATGGGTCTATTATGATGGATGGTACTTTGAGTTATTTTACAAACCACACACACGGAGACCGGCAAAATCCAAGTTTTGTCAAATTAAACGGGAACCACTTCCGGCCGGGTACAGCACGTTAGATATCGACTGCATCCGGAAATGCGCAGTGTACTACAATAAGCGTTTCGTGCAGCGATACAACTCCTTTACGCACAATTGCCATCACTACGCCAATAAAATAGCAGAAGTTTTGTGTACGTACTCCATGTGTCCGGGCTGGTGTGAGGAATTATACCTAGAAAAGGGGAACAAAAACCTGGTGACGAAGTTCGTCACATTTACCCCCTCTAACCAGAATATAACGACAAGCACTAAAACACCTGGCATCAAATGACATTTGAAATTGTGGGTCTACTATTAAAACGAATCTTTTAATATGTGTATATACTGTAAAATCACATCTTTTCGTAGGGTCGAGCTTTCGAGGTTTGAGGAAAAAATATTGGTTTTTTGGGGATTTGATTTCGTGGTTGGAGAATGTATAGTAGTAATGCATGTGAAATTTCCATTTCGTGGCGGTCATGAGTTCGTGGGTTGAAAACAACGAAAATTAAACTCCCACGAAAATTAGTGATTTCACAGTAGGTAATCATGTGCTAATTACATATAGCCTACTGTAATAATTTGTAATAGGAAAACCTTTAATGTCAATGTCCAACTGACGTTGAAGTTTGAGGTTTATTTCTTTAGGGTGATTTTATATGGTGCTCTCTCAGAATCCACATCAAGCAAGAAATATTAAATATTTGTAAAGACTGCGTATGTGTTGGGGGAGGGGGGGGGGGTTTAAAGAAGAAATCAAATTATATATGAATAAATACTAGTATATATTTGTCCATACATGTAAGCTGGTTGATTGATTTATCAGAATTTTCTTAAATTTTGGCCCTGGTATGCATGAACTATATCTATATAATTTTTTATACACAATATTATCAAATGTTTCATGATTTGTAAATATACAAATTAACTTCATTTCAGTCCACTTTAATGTCGTGCCAGTATTGCCAGTATTGTGTTCCAATTTAAATGACCTTTCGGGTGACTGTTGGGTCAATTATAATCCTGCTTAAAAGATTACATTATTTATAAGCACAAGTTCTGTCTGTCTACTTTACTTCGTTAAGAATTTTTTTTTAATTGCTATATGCTCCTTGTAAAAGTGATTTCTGTGTTATTGGTTTTACAACAAACAAATAAGTTATTCCTCAATCTTTCATACTATATTTTTAACACATATGTTTCGTGATAAGCATCTTAGCTACGGAAAAAGATTATATTTTAAAATATAAAGTATGGTTTAAATCTAATTATGGAGATACCGGATTATATGCAAGCTCAAAAGTCCATTCAAACAATGCAAAGGAGGAGCAGAGCAAACACGGACCTCCGAAAGTGGGATCAGGTGCCATGGAGGAGTGAGCATCCCCTGCTAACCCGTCACACACGTCATGTGCTCTCTGCCATGATCGGGAAATAACGAAAAAATCCGTCGTCAATTCAATGGATAAATAATGGACTAACAAGAAGTATGAAAAACGTCAGTAAGCATATAACTTAATGATAAATTGTATTTGCTGACAATGTCAATGTATCGACCACAGAACTTAAGAAATGCTGGACATTCAAATTTCTCAATTGATCAATCAATACGAAAGCCGTTGAGGAATTGTAAAGCGAGATGATTTATTGACAAACAAGTTGATAAAACAAGAATGTCGACAGTCCCGTTTTAAGTCATTGTTTTTTTTTATTTATGCCTTAATTTATGGCCAATAAATGTACATGTACAATGACCTTTTTAGAAAATACAATCTTTTATTAAGTCAAATGCGGACTGGCGTTTTTGAATAAAAATTGCTAGTCCATTATTACCAAACTAAATAGTCGACGGACTTTCCCCGTTAATTCCCAATCAATCATAACTAGGAGCACATGACGTATAGACACTAGGAGCGACATGATCGGTCGGCAGGGGATGCTAACTCTTCCGTAGCATCTGATTCAACCTCTGATGCTTTAGAGCCCATGCTATTAATGGATTTTGAGCTTCGATTCTGCTTGTTCTCTCTATACACTTCATTTATTATTTGTTATTTATAACTGTTTATCTCAAATTTTCTTAAAGTTCATTCGAGTTTTTAAGTATCCGCATTTGAAGTATCTAAAAGTAAAACAAAACTCTTGAGCTATACCTGTGCGATAAAATAAAAGGATAAAAGTCCAACTTTTAGAAAAACCTTCTCTATATTTTTTTATATATTAAATATATTTTATTTTACCAGCACTTGTGTGTGCTGCTGGCAAGTTTTCTAGCTTATGATATATTAAGATAATAAATAAATCCCCACATATCTAAATATAAATCATATATAGACATTTTGCTTGGTCATCTTGGTGACTTCCGTATTTGCAGCATGCAAGCATTAAATAAATCTCTCAAGCCTGTATCGAAATTTCTGTCACTTTCTTTGAATCTCTATGAGCAGAAATCAGGACAGGTCTGAAGCAAAAGAAAGCATTTATATTTCATCAGGTGGAAGAAATACTTGTACATGTAGATATAAACAATAAACATCAATTAATATTTAAAACATTTTATTAATTAATCCCCTTCCATCATATATTAGGGAGTATTTTCCGTCATATTTTTTTTACAGGTTGTAATATTTACAATACTGTATACAGGGTTATTTTCGCCCTTTCAATCTTGCAAACAATTTTGCCCTGTCTTAAATTTTCCCATTTACAATTTTGTTTAAGAAAGAAGAAGGTATGGTTTTAGCTTTATTGCGCCCTAAAAATGTAATGACATCAACAAGTTTTTAAACTGGCTTAAATATTAGTTAAATATATGACTGTGATAAATCAGGAAAAAATATGGCATAAAGGATTACCATTCTGCAAATATGACGTCATTAATATGAAGCATTTCTCTATTTTCAACAGAAAAAGCCTCGAAATGGCCAATATCACGGATGATTTTCCTTTAGAAAACAGTGTCCACAGCCGTCGCCCACGTTAATTTTTTGATATTTTGTGAAAAATTCAATAATTAACCACATATCTCAAGATCTTTGTGGGCGATGCCTGTGGACAATGTTTTCTGAAAGAAAATTCCATTGAAAATTGGTGTCTTCTGCAACTTTTGAAGAAAATTCGGGAAAATGCAAATGTTTATGACGTCATAATTTGTATTCAAAAACACATGTGAGAAAAATGATTTGTATGATTTCTCTGCATTGATTTCAATTATTTAAAAAGTATGAATTTTCAACTTTTACACCTGTTTCATTTTTTAGAAAATCACAGGGCAAACTTTGTATTGAAACCATACCTTGTTCTTATACTGTAATTTTTGAATTCGACCCGTTTTAAATTAGCCCAACCGAGGTAAGGGGAAAGAGGCCAAAATAAATTGTGGGCGAAAATTTCCTACTTTACAGACTTTTTAGTCTTGAACAATGAATTAAGTTATTTCTAGTACTAGTATCTTATTAGTATTAAAGATATTAAAACTACTCACATCATTGAGACTCCTCCCAAGGCAATAAATCCAGCATAAACAAAATACACGAACCCCCTCATGAAGTACTGGGTCTCGGCGTATATATTGAAGAAAACTGTGGAGCCAAATAACCGACATAGGGTCTCCAGGAGATACACATTAGCGAATAGGGCACCTACACAGAAAGTATATCAGAGAAATTAATCAAATGTTAATTAAAATAACTCCATGGTTTGATTTTTTTGGTTGGAAAAATAGCAAAAATGAATTGACTTAATAAGTGTTTCATCTATTTTAAATTCGTAAAATTTCTAAAAACACAGAACAATTATTATTTTTTATTAAATACTTGTGAAAACAGATTATACAGTTCACCAATAAAAATGACTGTTGCAGGGATGGAGATAGGTTAAATCGTGAATACACTGTTCTAAATTCCCATCAATGGAGAAACGTGTTCAATGTACCTTGTTCCTTTTCATTGACCAATCGAGACATGATGCCTTTGATGACCGGAAGTGAATTTAGGGCGATCACCCCGCATCCAATTGCTGAAAAGAAAGAAGAATAGAATACAATTCCTGAAAATTTTCTCAGAAAGAATGGTTGATATTTTGCTGGAAAGCGTAAAAATGGATGTCAAAACAGCGTTGACCGTTTGTGATGAGTCTAAAATATGTTCTCATTACCGTCTTCCTTGGAAGACGGTATTGTATAGTTGAAGTTTTTTACAGTCTCCACAGGACTATCCACTTCCTCTCTTTTGTGATTGGTAGAAATTGCATGATGAGAAAATTTTCAATTATTTCATTGGTTGAAATGCTGTTCAAGGCAAGGGAGATAATTTTCTGATGATCTATTTTTCGTACGACTTAACAATTTTGCAAGATTTCCAATCTTAAAAACAATGACAAAACGAACAACAAAATCAGCAGTAATTATTTCTTAATAACATGATATTTTTTATAGCAATAAATAAAAAGGTCTCTTTAATTTCATTATGAATAAAATTAACAGTCACACGCATGTAGAAACTGATAGTATCGTACAACTAAGACTTAGGAATTACATAAAACTCTGCCTACATTGTACATGTTGTATTTATACATTAGGGAATCAAATAAGAAACTATTTAGTAACCATTTGTTTTGATATGTTAAAATTCCTCAAAATTAAAGGAATACATTAAATGGTTTTATACTATGTAAATGGTTTTATGCTATGTATGTTTTCTGTAGGTTCTCTGCAAGCAAGAAATTTTAAATCTTTTGATGAGATTTTGGAGTGACTCACCAATGCCTAACATCCACCAACCGGAAGCTAAACCTTCCACGCAGAAGCAGGCGATACCGGAGAAACAGCTTAGAATAGCTATTATCTCGTCATTTAGGCAGAAGTGGAGCAACTTTAAAAGAAAGACAGACACAATGATGGTTAAACCGCTTAAGGAGTTGTACCAGCCTATTTCCTCTGATGAAAAACAAAATGGCTGACCCACAAAATACAGTATATCCATACTTTGCCTCGTTGTGTAGGGGGAGATGATGACAAATAGAGCGAGTAGACACAGAATGAATTGCCAGACCCTTCCATCTCTGAGATTCGAAGAACTGGTATAAAAAGCGAAAAATCGACCGAGTATTTGACACAAACTATCCTTGTTAGGTTTTCGCTTTGATTTGTCTAAGGTTTCTGGTATGCATAGTCCAACCAAGAGATTGAGAAAAGAAAGTGCTACTGCCACTAAACAAGGCATGGTGAATCCAAGGTACTTGATCATGTATCCGGTAGATAGCTGTGACATTACAGATCCAAGACCTGCATAAAGATGTAACAAAGCTATCTTGAACGTCCGAGAATTGTCAT
>PRKT01001521.1:0-17574 GCA_003671525.1 Saccostrea glomerata
ATAGCCTACGTAGCCATGTTTGTTCTGTTTAACTGTTTATTCAAAACCAGAGTTAAATTGATGATAAAATGTTAGAAAAGCAAAATTTGAGGATTTTTAAAAATGAATGTTGGTCATCCAAATTTTCCCAAATAGACGATAATTTTCCCAATTAGAACGGCCCCGACCCCAGTCCCAAAAAATGGTGTGAGAGCCCTGAATGACATCACTTGAATAAGGTCTCCTTCTTGTATGATGCTTCATTTGTCTGTTTAAATGGCAATAGCATTTAAACAGCTGTTGTCACTGAATTCTCACTTTTCAATATGGCCTCCACTATGACTCTCCCCTGCACATGTCACAATTTAAAAAGCAGGGGTTAGAGTCAGAGGAATCTAAGATTACCAACTGAGCTAAATTGCCACCTGCAATCAACCCCATTTAAAAGCCACACTCCTTGCTCTTTAAAGGTCTTAGCCCTTAAAGACACAACCCAAGATCTTAATTATTGCCCCTATCTCGGTTTTCACCTGCAAGTCCAAGGGAAGTCAACAGCACAAAATCTCTAACAGGAGAGGAAAAAATGGGACTGATGAGACCATGAGTCAAATCCAGACCCCAAGAAAGTCCAGTCAGGTGCTCTACCAACAGAGCTAGCGTGCCATCAGAGATTAAACCCATATGAGTGCCATGGTTGATAATTGTAATTGTTAATTTTCTCATCTGGGTTTTATTTGTTTTCTTTTTAATAAAATACAACACATTCCTTTTAAATTGGCAAAAATTAGCTACATGCTTTCCAAAAAAGAGAGTATAACCAGTAAAATAATGATTAAAAATAGGCCTGTGGGCCACATCGTTCACCTGGCACATAATTTTAATAAGCAAACTTGTGAAACCTTGAATTAAAATAACTTAACATGATCAAGTAGCTAATAAAGCTACTTAAGTTTGTCTAGCTGCAAAGTTAAATGTAGTCATTGCACTGCACATGCACTGAACAGCTGTAAAAAAAACATTAACATATCCAAATACATATTTTCGTAAATAAATGACATCCAATTAAGAAAAACAAAATAACTATTTCATTTTTTCGGTATTACCTTGACAGCTAAACATTTATAATCAATCGATGGTAAGCCCCAATCCCCCGACCATATTTCTAATGTTTTTATTTCGTCTGCCATTCTGTAGAGGACATGCGGGTTGACAAAATTTTAGACAATGCAATCCTGAAAATTTCGAGATAAAGGCCCGAAAAGGGATTTCGATATTTTCAACTATAATTACGTTTAATTGATATAAGAATAATTTGAATAATTCAAAATATATTCACAGGGGCATCTTATCCACTCTGTTCTCTATTTCACATATAAAAATACACAAGGGAAGTTTTAAGGAGGAGTTCAAAGTTCTGAGGTTATATTTAAATTTTTTAAAGGAAAAAAAAGAAAGAATAATACTATCATTTCAACACTTATAGAAATGATATGGATTCTATTGGGAGTATATTTTAAAAACACTAAAAAGGTTATATATTTTTGATAAGTTAAAATGACTAAACTATAAAAATTTACAGGTCCGGGAAAATCATTATATTTTTTAGCTTTATAGCTTAATTTACCTATATAGCTTTATTTACCTATATAATATAGCTTTATTAAGCTATTTTGGAATAAGTTTCTAAAATTGCCTCTTTTAAAAACTTTTTAACCAAAAAACATGAAAAATGCATCTCTATTGATAGCTGGAAGTGCGGTGAGGCATGACTAAGTGTGATGTGCTCAATTATTATCAGTCAATTATCTTGTTGACCAAAACTGCTTTTTTTTGTTAAAGTAGCTGCTTACTCACAGATTAACTGTTAAACATGGCCCCAAAACTTTTAGATCTTTGATTGCAATTGCACAAAAGGAGAAACATTTTTATAAGTGGGTTTTTGGTGAATTGTTTTCAGTCCATTTCAAAGTTGAAAACTAATATTGCCTCATGCGACTTTGTCTGCTTTTCATAAAACAGAAACTTATTCCAAAATAGCTAAATAAAGCTATATTATCAGATTATATAGGTAAATAAAGCTATATAGGTAAATTAAGCTATATACTAGTAGCTAAATATAGTGATTTTCCTGGACCTGATCAAAATGGGTTGACGTACTTTCTAATAACATTATTTTGTTACTTTATAAAATGATAGGAATTTCAATTAAATCAATCACGTTTCATAGATATTCGAGATTGAAAACAATAACCGATATTAATATAATAACAATAACGGCATTAAATATATCAGACACAATTTTTAAAGTCACTTTATAACTATAGAAATCTGGGAGTATTCATGATATTTAAGTTCCAAATCGAGTGGAAGTAAGTAACAAGTGAAAAGTAAAATAGCTTTCCTAAACTACGAGGGTTGTTCGGAAATTATTGAGACATTGTGAATATTTTGCTTTCTAATAAACGTTTTTCGGTGAAAATTTGCATATACGTTTGACATACTTTAAGAATTAATAAAAGCAAAAAATATTTTACAATATTAAATATTTTCTGTACAATGATATATAAATGCCTCAATAGCAGGGGTACCCCGAGCAGCACGAAATAAGATATTGAAAATATGTAACACCAACGTTCCATCTCTTCGTGGGCCCATAATAAGAGTGAAAATAATTCAGTTTATGTGTATAATTTTTAAGCTTTATTTCAAATTCATGTTGTGCAACTTTGTTAGAATTTTGATTAGAAATACGGAGATCATAAAAAAATTAAGTGCGGTAGAAAAATCTGCTAAGAAGGAAAAAATGGATTTTGACGTCAAGAGCGGAGAAGCCAGCATACCTAAAATTTTGTGTAGCGCTTTGTAGAACCCTTTTCCAGACTAAATGTCCTTCTAGAACAATAATAACGAGAAAAAAAAATTGTGTAAGGGTTTGTTATTTCATTGGTATACATTTCTTTTTAAAACTGATTCAATCAGAGTAAAATCAAAAGCTCCGGACGACCATCAGTTAATACGGACGTTATTTATTTGATATCTTTACGGTATTAATATCGTTGACCCGCGTTGCATAAATCGGCGCTGCACGATTCTAAGTCATCCTTTCCCACAAATGAAAATTTTACATTGGGGTAGCAACAGCATACATTTTTAAAAAATAATTTTAGAAAAGGGAATGATTTTTTTAATGGCATATGAAATAACAAAGAAGGAAGTATTAAACCCGATCGATTTACATGCAAACCATCTCTTGCTGACGTGACGTTAAATGACGTAGCGATGCTGCTCCGGGTCGATAAACATATGCATGTTTATCATTTCACCGAACCTTTTCTTATTATCATAATTAGAATTAGAATTAGAAATTTTGCGTAAGTGTTTTATTCCTTCTATATAAAATGTTGATGAATTTTCATGAAATTATCTTCGTCCTTTATGGAGTAAATGTAATTGTCTCAATAATTTCCGAACAACCCTCGTATTTGTATCAATTTGGAATTTTCCAATCTATTTTTAAGACCAACGTAGAAAAAATGTATCTCGATATTCATCCGGAAGGTAACGTGCAGGTAAAGGTGACATATTGCTAGATTTTTTGCGAAAGCTTTCGACAGGTCCCCCACCAACGCCTCCTGTACAAGCTGAGCTATTATATGGGATTAGATCCCAACAAGTTCGATTTGTTAGAAGGAAGAATATCAGGCACAGATGGAGTACCACAGGGAAGTGTCCTTGGACCACTTCTATACCTTCTTTTCATTAATGATCTGCCACAGCATGTATCCAAACATTCAACTGTCTGCCTCTTTGCAGATGACTGTGCTCTGTATAGAGACATCCAAAATGAGGATGATGCCACACAGTTGCAGATAGATCTCGATGGACTACAGAGATAGGAGGAGGAATGGATGATGGAATTACATCCTGGAAAATGTCAGGTCTTACTCGTGAAAAGAAGGAAACACTTGCTGTGGCTTTCAACTCGACATTTAAATTCATCGATGAGGTATTGTCAATTAACAATAGTAATTTCCTTTCCTATGTAGATACGATATATCCCGATGAGCTTGAGAGAAAAAAAGATACCACAAAGTCTGACACATCTGTTTCACACTTCGATATTTTACTTGAAAAAGACTTTAATGGTAATCTAACAACCAAGCTTTATGATAAACGTGATGATTTAAACTTTTCTATCGTAAACTTCCCTTACTTATGCAGCAATATACCTTCATACCTGCAAACGGAGTTTAATTTATTTATCTCAGTTGATTCGATACGCAAGAGCATGCTCTACGTATGAACATTTCTAAAACGAAGTAAATTATTGACAAACAAGTTCATGAAACAAGAATACCAGCAGTCTCATTTAAAGTCATCATTTTGTAAGTTCTATGGTAGATACAATGACCTTGTCAGCAAATACAATTTATCATTGCGTCAAATGCATGCTGACTGACGTTTTTCATACTAATTCTTAGGCCATTATTTATGGACTGAATTGACGACGTATTTCCCCGTTATTTCCCGATCATGACAAGGAGCACACGGCGGGTGTGACCGGTCGGCAGGGATGTTCACTCCTCCATGGCACCTGATCCCACCTCTGATGTTTTGGAGGTCCGTCTTTGCTCTGCTCCTAATTTGTATTGTTTTATGGACTTTGATATTAAATATTGTTCGGTATCTCCATATCCTTCATGTTACCAACAAAGGAAGGTGGTTAATGTTCTATGTCATCCATGGCCATGTCCTTAAGATAGTAAAAACAGCTAAATACCTGGGAATCCACCTTCACAAAGGCCAGAAGTGGAACCACCACATTGACACCATTGCAAAGAAGACAATTTCCAGCGTCGTCTTTCTGAGACGCAATTTACAAAAGTATCCATCAGAAACAAAGGCCCTATGCTATCAGACCCTAGTCAGACCCATCTTGGAGTATGGGAGTATCATCTGGGATCCTTACACTAAGGATAATAATGGCAAAATGAAGATGGTCCAACTTTGAAAGATGAGCTGCCCGTATGGTAACATATGACTGCAGGACAACTAGCAGCGTTTCAGACATATTAAAAAAGCTGTTAAGGTGTACCGCATAGTGTACCAGCTCATCGACATTCCACGACTCCTCCTGCTTCCAGCCACAACAACCAGGGGAAACAGCATGATATGCCTGGTACCTTATCCCAGAGCCTTAGTGTACCAGAAGTCATTTTTCCCAGATGGTATTCGAGTGTGGAACTCTCTACCAACATCCTTGGTTACCACCACCTCTCTAGGTATAGCTTTAAATCGAACCTATCTAGCAATATCATCCAAACATGAATCAACCAATCTATTTTACCTGCACTGTAAATAGTTATTTTATTTTAATTCACCTTGTTTTTCTAGCACCACCATGCGCCAGTACGAAATATCAGAATTTCCGGTTAGTACTTTATCGGAAGAAGAAGAAGAACTATAATATACAATTTTTTTTTCTACATCGTTGGCTCTCATCTAATCATAGGGTTAGAAATTACAGTGTTTTAAATCATATAAAAAAATTATTTCAAATACATGTATTTGGAAATTTAATTTTTTTTCTCATTAAAACTGTGCATATGAAAATAGCTCCGTGGATTTAAAATGAATTTCAAAATAGAACTTCAATTCAAGTTTTTCTCAGACGTCCGTATAATTAAATTCAACGTCTATCAACAAAATTTAATGTTTTGACGGTAACAGAATTCGATGGAAATGTAATATCGAAAAATGGAGAAAAATCACCTTCAAATCAGTGTTCAAGCCCTTTAAAGTCAGTGCCACAGTTAAATGCAAATGATAAACAAGATAACTAAATGTAATGACTTAAATATATTTATCAATACTAAATTTACAAATAGGATAGTCATTTCATCTGCACTATATATATTATTATTCTTTATTTGCTTAATACATATACGTATTATTAAAATTTTCTCACAAGTAATTAATGTAATTTAGAAAAAATAGATTGGTGTGGTATGGCTCTTCTATACATGAAAAAAACACCGCCTAGTTTATATAATGAATTAGCTTGGTATGGCGCGTATATACATGAAATATATCAAACTTTGTAACACATAATAAATGCAAATATACAGATATAAAGATGGGACAAACGATTTTGAATCACAACATCTTTTCACTTCTTAACTTCAAAGCTAAATACAGAACTTTACCGAAATTACAAACCTCAGAAAAGATTTGTACACTCAATAATTGGACTAGTTTGAATGCAGATGGTTTTATTCCAGTACTAACTTTTAATTTATTTACTTCTCAAGTCCTTGTATGGACAAAATTTAATATTTGTTGTGTACTATATATCCTGATACAGAGAATAAACAACGATATCTAAGAAGAACTAATCATAAACTGTTCTCTAATTTTTTCTAAAACTCTTCAATTTACTTAGCAACTGGTAATATTATTGTAATCAAACGATGACAAAAAGAAGATGATAAACAGTAAAACAATAACATTATAGCATCCAACCATACTTTTAAAATTAAAAAATAAAAATAAAATGGAGAAAATAAGGCTTACATTGCTAGAAAAATGATAGAGATTCATTTTAATTCCTAGAAAATTTGTATGTAAAGATGATACGCGACATTAATGAAAAAAAACATGGTCATTTATAAAGGTATTTTGGCGATATTTATCTACTATTATCTATTTAAAATTCCATATATCAATATTATTAATGTGACTTATTTTGGAAGCCTAATAAATCCCTTAATGTTATTAAACTCTCCTCCCACGCTAATGGCTCTAATAAAGATGTGGGCGTGAAGACCCTTCCAGTTTGTGACCGACAAAGGGAGGCCAAATGTGACATTGGTGGATGTGGTCTCCAGCCACTGTAGAATGTCGCTTCCTCCCTCCACGGTTCCCGCTGACACTTCATAATACAAAGGGTAAGAAGAGGAGAAAATTCCTCCCCAGAAAACTGTGAATTCATTTTTCCCGGAATCCCAGTTAACTATAATTTCCTTATTTCCTGCAGCAAAATAAAATAAAATAAAATACGTAAAGAAATGACGTCAAAGAATGATGAGGCAATAATATACAGTTATGGAATGGGAACTCGGGAAATAGCAAATTTATGGTTCCCCGAGGGAGGAAACTATTTCCCGAGGCGGCGAAGCCGCCGAGGGAAATAGTTTCCTGCCGAGGGGAACCATAAATTTGCTATTTCTCGAGTACACATTCCATAACTGTTTTATTATACCGAAACATTCATTAATTTATTTTTACCAGATATTCCGACATTTAAAAAAACACCACAGAGGCATAATTAAAAATGCATGCGGTTAAAAGATAGTATGATAAGTTATACCGAAACAATCATAGGCGATTTATTTTTTTTTGTTTTTACCAGATATTCGTAAATTATACCTTAACTGTAATTACTCTATATAAAAGTAATACCATAAAACCATCTATTTCCACGAGAAGAGACAATTTCCCTCATCTAGAGACTACTCCCTGAAAACTCAGAGCTACTCCCTGGAAAATCAGAGCTACTCCCTGGGATTACTCCCTAATGAATATTTATTAGTAATTTTGACCAATCAGAGTGTTCAGTGGGCGGAGCGTTCAAAGAATCTCGAGTCTGTGACGTCATGTTATTAGCAATGTAACTATGACGTCAAAACATTTCGACATGCGATGTCAAAATCATACTTGAATTCTAGCAAAATGAAGACAACGTTAATTCTTCGAAATGTCAGTGAAAAAACTTTTGTAATTGGAAAATTATTGAATTGTTTTAGGACACAATGCATCACTTATCATACAGTTTGTTTAACATGCATTTGTAATTATGCTTCTGCAATTTATCTTTAAAATGTCGGAGTATCTGGTAAAAAAAATTAAATTGCCCATGATTGTTTCGGTATAATAAAACAGTTATGTAATGTGAACTCGAGAAATAGCAAATTTATGGTTCCCCTCGGCAGGAAACTATTTCCCTCGTCGGCTTCGCCGCCTCGGGAAATAGTTTTCTCCCTCGGGGAACCATAAATTTGCTATTTCTCTCGTACCCATTCCATAACTGTATATTATTATACCGAAACAATCATAGGCGATTTATTTTTTTTTGTTTTTACCAGATATTCCGACATTTAAAAAACACACACTGTAGAGGCATAATTCAATGCAAGCGGTTTAACAGATTGTATGATAAGTAATGCATCCTGTCCTAAAACAATTAAATTACTTTTAAAAAGTATTTTCTTTGACATTTCGAGGAATTGTCGTTGTCTTCATTTTGATTGAAGTATGATTTTGACATCGCATGTCGAAATGTTTTGACGTCATAGTTACATTGCTAATAACATGACGTCACAGACTCAGATTCCTTGAACGCTCCGCCCACTGAACACTTTGATTGGTTAAAATTACTAATAAATATTCATGAGGGAGTAGTCCCAGGGAGTAGCTCTGATTTTCCAGGGAGTAGTCCTCAGATGAGCACAATAGTTTCTTCTCGGTGAAATAGGCAGTTTTATGGTATTAATTTTATATAGAGTAATTACAGTAGAGGTATAATAAAGCTTATTACAACTGAAAACGTCGAAACTATAACGTGCCGCTGTTGTCCTCTTACCCTTTTTTGGTTTGCCATTTGCAATGGTCAGGTTAGATAGGACATTTCTACTTTTAAGAAGAACTTTATTTATAGCTTGGACTGAAATATTCTTCAAACCCTCTGACATATTCATGTTGATGATGTTCATGCTTAAAATGTCTTGCCCATTCGGGAACGACATCTTTTCTTCTATTGTACTATTGCCACTGGAACAGGTAATCTGTAATCAATTAATGATTTTTTAAAAATTTCTTGTGATAGAACAAAGTAAAGTCATTATAACTGCTGCAAAAAGCAAGACATTTTTTCCTACTTAGAATCTTTAACAAGAAACAGTGCATATGCTACAGCTTTAATGTAGACTTTATTTTTATACACCTTGTATTGTTCCAAGCCGACATAATCTTCGAATCCGCTCCATTGAATCCTGATATTGTTTGTAACACTCTGGTAGTGGTTTGTGGCTGGATACTCTGTATTAGATAGCGGAATAATATCGATTTCAGCATGCCGAATTGAAGGATGACGAATAGAAATCTTCACTCCATTAGTGGATCTGGAACTCGTTAGTCCAGCACGGTTGTGACAACGAATTGAAGAAAACAAGGTTCTGTTCGCAAGTTTAGAGTAAGGAAAGTCTGTAAAGGCTGTCCTCAAGGATTCAGATATATGAACAAAGCTTTGCAACTCGATGCCTTGTGGTTGGAATCCTGCAACAATTTTGAGCCTTTTCAGATAAAAATTGTCATTCTTTACTTTTCATGTATTCGTTAATGGTATGAATTTTATACTTTCATTTTAACTGTCTTACCTATTGCCCACTCACAAAAATCGATTCCAGATTCCTCATCCTCGACTTCAAAGTTCACAGCTACCTCATTGTCTGTCCATGCATCTTCATCCACATCTGAAAAGAAGCAAATCACTCAAAGGAAACATGTATATATTTTATATGTTCATGTAGCAGATTTTGTGCCACTCTCAGATTGTCATTGTAGGTTATCTATGAAATTATTATCCTCTTTTGAACGTGAGAATGTTTGCGAGAATATGATACAAATGCCTAGTAGATACAAGTGGGACAATTTTTCAGAAGAAAATTTTCAAAAATCTTTTTCTCATCCTACAATTCAAAAAAATATAAAACAATTTTTGGAGAAACCTATTAAACAAAATGTAAAAAGCATAAATGATGCCACAAATTTTATTCATAATATCATTGATTCAGTCGCAAAATTATCCCTTACACACAAAAAATCACATAAAAGAAACAAAACAGCAAATAAAAAGTGGTTTGACCATGATCTCAAAAAGAAAAGAAAAATATTAAATGAAAAAGCATTACTCCTTTCAAGATATCCTCAAAATCCACTCATTAGAGGCTCCTACTATAAATTCAATAAAGAATATGCTAAGCTAAGAAAATACAAAAAAAGAGAATTCAAGCGAATCATACTTGACAGGTTAGACCAACTTAACGAAAATAACCCTAAAGAGTATTGGAAGTTAGTAAATTCCCTTCGCGAACTGGAGGACAAGAAAGACAGAATTGAAAAATCCATTGATGGTGACACTTGGCTAGATTATTTCCACTCCTTAACAAAGATACCAGAAAAATTTAAAGATAGCATTGCAACTATTGAAAATAATATCCTGAAATTAAAAAACAATCAACTACATACTTCTTTCACCCAACTAGATTTTAAAATATCCTCTGCTGAAATTCATAAAGGTATGAAATCCTTGAAGTCTCAAAAAAGCCCAGGGTTAGACAATATTACAAACGAAATGTTGAAAGCATCACATGCATACCTAAACAGCTGCCTACTGAAGTTATTTAACACAATATTTAATACTGGTATATACCCAGAGAAATGGCTAGAAGGATATACAACACCAATATTTAAATCCGAAAATCCAAGGATCCCACAAAATTATAGAGGAATAACAATAACAAATAGCATTGGGAAACTTTTTAATACTATCTTAAATAATAGGCTTGATACTTTTCTGATTGAAAATAATATCATTCACGAAAGCCAAATCGGATTCTCAAAATCATCAAGAACATCAGATCATCTATTCGTTCTGAAGTGCCTCATAGACAAATACATTAACTCAAAGAACAGACAATTATATGTCTGTTTTGTGGACTTTCATAAAGCTTTCGATACAGTTATCCATGAAGGTATAAAACTAAAACTTCTCCAATTAAACATCAATGGTCTTTTTTATAATATATTATGTAACATGTATAGACACTGTAACATCCGAATTAAGATAGACAATAAACTTACAAGTCCTTATTCACCAGAAATTGGCGTACGTCAAGGGGACGTGTTAAGTCCAAATATATTCAAAATATTCCTAAATGATCTTTCTACCCTACTTGAAGAAGATAACTCATGTACCAATAATGTTTCCTTATCAGGAAAGAAAATTTCAGCTCTTCTGTATGCAGATGACCTTGCTTTAATATCTGACAACCAAATTGATTTGCAGAACAAACTAAATACATTGAATAAATACTGTAATAAGTGGTGTCTAGAAGTAAATTGTAACAAAACAAAAATAATAATTTTTAACAAAAGTGGCCGTCTAATTCAGGAACCTTTTTTTCTTGGAAATAGAGAAATTGAATGTGTCAAAAGTTATAAATATCTGGGAATAGTACTATGTTCATCCGGCTCCTTTAAAGAAGCAAAAGAAACATTATTTAAAAAAGCTTTGAAAGCCTCCTTCAAAGTGCACAAAGATTTGAAATCATCAGAACCATCTATAAAAACTCAGCTACACCTCTTTGACCACCTAATCAAACCAATATCATTATACAGCTGTGAAGTTTGGGGCATGTTATCTAAATGCAACATTGAAAAAAACAAAGACATTTACACTATATACAAAGATTGGGATGCAGAGAAATTGAATATCAAATTTTGTAAATTTATTCTTGGTGTTGGTAAAAAGAGTACAAATATTGCTATTCTATCTGAACTTGGCAGATTACCCATGTTTTGTTCAATCATCATTAGTTTACTATCTTATTGGCATAGATTAGAAAATATGTCAGAATCATCTTTACTATATTGTGCATATAAAGAGTGCAAAAATCTTAGTCAGTCTGACATCAATAACTGGTATGACACTGTCAAATTTTTATGTAACAAACTAGACCTTAATTTACCCATATGTAAACAGTTAAATATGACCACATTTAAAGGACTACTGAAAAAACTTATCAAAAAGCATTTTTACCAATATTGGCTTAAAATACACGATGAGGGTCAAATACATGGTAAACTTGATAAATATTTTTTGTTGAAGAATACTTTTGCCATTGAGAAATATTTATTATCTTTAAAGTCTTTTGAACAGAGGAAAATACTGTGTAAATTCAGAATAAGTGCACATGAATTGAGAATTGAACGTGGTAGATATGAATATACAAAAGGTATTAATGGGAAAAAGATCCCTCTAGAAAGAAGTCAAAGGACATGTACTCTTTGTAATTCAAATTGTATTGAAGATGAAATCCATTTCCTTACAAATTGTTCTTTATATAATGAAGAAAGGAAAGTTCTGTTTAACTTTTTAAGTGACAATTATAAAAATTTCAACATTCTGTCCAACAATTAAAAATTTTTATGGATTATGGCAAATGAAGATCACAATATATTATTTAAACTATGTGACTTTTTATCCAAATCTTTTATTAAGAGAAAAATCTCATTAAAAAATGATAAAAGTAAAAATGTTAGGAAATACATAATTATTCAATTCATGTGTACTTCAGTCTCTACTACTAATGTACTTTGCATTTTTTTTCTCTATCTGTCTTATAAACATTAAGTTCAAAAATGCATGTACATTAATTAATTGCCATTAGGCCTAAATACTGATGCCCCATACCACAATATGATACATATGTATATATACACTGAAGAGTCATGTGTCTATATTATGTACATGTTTGTATAGGTTCATGTATGTCTAAATGTTTTGTTTTTTTTCCTTTTTCTGTCAACTATATTTTAGGCCTTTCTCTTGTAAGTTTGTACTCTTTATGCTCATTTGGGCACTGAATTAGTAATAAAGCATGTCTTATCTTATCTTATCTTATCTTATCTTATCTTATCTATAGGTAATTTAATTAAATAGGGATCATGTGCAAATAAAAAATACCATACTCAACAATCTGCCATCATTGACACTCCGGATAACTGGTGGAGTTAAATCAACAATAACTGGCTTTGAGTAAGAAATTCCTTGCAGTCCTGCAGTATTGAAAGCCACGGCTGTTACATGTATGTATGTTTTATGAACAAGAGTTACGTTTGTATTGTATGCAAAGTTGCTGATTCCAACACTTTTAAAGCCTTGTAGTTGAGTTCCACCTTTTGTATAACCTGAAATAACAAATGACTTTTATTTTACTGGCAAAGTACCAAGAAAACAGAGTTCTTTTATATATGGTAACAAAAAAGGAACATACTTCACTGTCAGATATACACAGACCTAATAAAGTTAGTCATCCTAATACACACTTAAAATCATTATATAGTAGCTGGGTAGTGTAATGATGGGAATGCAATAATGTTGTCCACAGCAGTTACCATGATGAATGAAAATATCATTTGACTGAAATATGATTACCAATTGCCCATTTGTACTCTTTAATAGTACTTATATCTTCAATAAAACTCCAAGATCCATGTATGGAACCCCATTCATGAAGATACACCACGTGGGCGTTGACATGTAAGTCCTCTGTTTTGTTTACATTGTTTCTTTCAACTCTTTGTAGTGCCACATCATCCAAAAATAACCCGGTCTTGTCATAACTTCCTATCTTTAAAACAGTCCAATTGTCTGAGGCAATGAAATAAAAGGTATGTCTGTGCCAGGAAACAATCTCTCTCTTTTTCGACTTTCCATGCTCGTCCTGTCGATATGCCTTGCTGTAGAGCATAAAGACATGTTTCGTTTTTCCAATATTTATAAATCCCTCTTTACTTGATATTTTCGATACGTGTATAAGTAAATGACTGCTGAAAAAATTGACGCGGTAAAGTTCTCCTAATACTAATTTACTGATGTTTTGTGTAATGCTCCCTCTTACATAAAGAAATGACTTGCCATTCCTTGCTAAATTTTTATTGGTAGATACGACAACTCCACAGCTGCTAGATGTAAGAGTCCAGTTGTGCGGAAGATAATCTGAATTGAGAGAACAAACGTTTGTCTGATTAATATCGTTTATGGAAATGTTCTTCTCTGAGACTTCAAAAGAAGGATTTTCCGCTAGATTTTTATCCTCATGAAACAGATATTGTGGTTGTGGAGGTGTAATGTCAATAACTACTCCATTTGAAACTGCGATTGACGACTTCGAATTCACATTATCAATTGCGTATACCTTGTTATATAGGGTTTGGCCTGCAGGAAAAAGAAATAGTTTGAGGTACATGTATTTGGAAAATGTTGCAAAATCAATGGTTTCACAATCGTAGATACATGTACATGTAATTGGTAATGACAATGAATGACATTGGTAATGACAATGAATGACAATGAATATATTCACCGTTTGTGAGGTTTTGAGATAATGTCTTTGAGATGTAAGTGTGCATGCCAACTCTGTTCCATTCTAGAACATTACATTCCGTTTTTGAGAGTTCATTGCTAATAGCAGGAGAAATTCCAACACACCAGTGATACTGAACGATTCCAGATCCAGTGTCCACAAAACCATGCCACCTCGCTCCGACAACATTTGACATATTTTGATATTGAAGATCATGTAATCCTAGTAAAAAGCGGTAAGCGGTTAATAATCTTTATACATGTACAAAATTGCTTAAAATTTCTTTTCCGTTGAAAGGGTTGGGGGTTACTAGTATGTGGGTAATGTTTAATTATATATAATCATCAACAATAAATTTTTTTTTTCATTTTAATAAAACCTTCGCATGCTCTATTTAAAAACATTGTTATCAGATATCTATCGGATTGTATAACTTTTATGATAAAAGGAATGCTAACAAATTTACATTTTTACAACACTTCAGTTAGACAAATCCATGTCTTGTACTATTTTTGACATACCTATTCCATCAAAAACCGTCCCCTTTGTTGGCTTCATGTTGTCCACCATAAATCCATCTGATGCTTCTGTGTGATGGATCCCAGATAATCCATAAGCAATGACATTACTGTAATACTGAACACCCGGGATCAGTGAAATCCTCCTAACACGGTATGATGTTTGCGTACTTTGTAACGTTTTGCTTCCTTCCCAGATGTCATGACCTGAATTATGAAAACCGCGAAAACGTGATTGTGATTGCTAATTTTAATAAGGAACACATGAAAGAAAGATTTAAAATTTCACAAATAGTAGTAATTTACAAAGAATACCTTCTTGGTGTGTGCTGATATAAAGCTGAAAGGATCGAATGATGTGCTCTGCATCTACAAATTTGTTTTTCCAATCAACCTCAAAAGAAACACCATCTAAGATGAAATCTTGATCTTTAAACTTGCTATCCATCATCCTTTCACATACCTTTCCAAAAGCAATATTCTCGGATATTAAATATAATGTTAAAGATTGTATTTACTGAGAAAGTCATTGTATCGATAATAAATTTGCAAAATGATGACTTTAAAATAAACTGTTGGAAATCATTGTTTTATTAATCTATTTGATAATAACTTGTCTCGTTTTAGAAATTGTTCAAACAAAGAATATTCCATTACCTATGGAATCAACTGGGAGACATAAACAGATCATATGGTACATTGCCAAATAAATGCGAGAGAAGTTTACGACATAAAAGTTGCAGTCATCAGATTTTACTGTCCAATAACTTCTTTTTTAAGATATTCATAAATATAAAACTGGTATATCGGAATCTGCAGTAACTTTTACTTTAAGTTCACTCAGATATAACGAGTTAACAAATATGAATAGAAGTAAGTATTGTTGATAAGGCATAATTTATGAATTTAAATATCGAGCTTGAAGGCCAGAACAAGTGTTCTCTTCTTCCCATGTTTAAATTTTTGAATTAATTCTACTTAATACAAATGCAAACATATAGCTGCTAATAATGGGACGGAATAGATACCCATGATAATACCAAAAGAGATAATTGGAGCCACATAGATATTGTCAATCAGAGAAGCATCTATTTAATATTATTTACTTACGGCACTTCCAAGCACATTGGTCACAGATGGCGTGCCAGTAACAACAGTTACACCATTCGACTTAAAGATGGCAAAAGAAGTGTAACTATACCACGCCTTAACAAAAACTGAATATTTTTCGTCCTCTTCCAAAAAGAAACCTATGAAGTAAATATATCATTTAGGCAAGTAAAATTCCAAAGAATCAACTAGTATATCAACCTGCCAGATTGTTTTAAAATTCAACATAGGTACCTGGATTTGTTGAGAAAATCATAAAATTATTTTGTCCAGCATCTTGCCAAACCCGATCAATTTCTTGATGAAATATTCCAGTTGGCTCGCTATTTTGTGTTAGTCCTACACTCCATTCGTACCTAATAACAAGACCTTTATTTTTTAAATAAGAGTTGTCCAATTCAACTTTAAATGAAATGCCGCAAGTTAGTTTGAAGTTAAGATCAAAGGTTCAATAATCAGTTTGTGCCAGATGTTAATATCACTTTATGTTTACCAGAGAGGCACTTTTCCTTGTCGATGAACAATTCTCCATCGACCTTGCAATAGTGTGTTACTTGGTGTATAGTCTATGTCCGTTTGACTGGACATAACATCTAACACTTGTAGTAAATTGTTAGTATTTCCTGGAAATTAAAACGAACTTTGATATAATACCGGGGTATTCAATTTATTTTTTCTCTCTCGAATTCTTCCTTCCTTTATTTATTTATTGTAGTTGTTCTATTGAGCATGCCATGTCAATAAAATTTATTGGAATTATTAATATTTACTATTAGAAACATCGCTGCAGGACGTTTCATTATTATGATGACAGACTTGGTCTTGTGGTGCACAGACGCAATGACCTTTACACGTTGCAGCTTCGCATCTTCGTATGAGAAACAGACTGCCGTCTGGCAACTTTCTGAATTTTGAATGAATAATGGAACTCGATAATCCGACCTGTAATATAACATTATATGTTCGAACCTTTCCCAAATTAAATTATTTACCTTAAGTCATGATTTCATAATATACTTTGCTAAAACATAGTATTGTCGAACTCCCAAGGATTTAACATAAGAACCTCAGTAGGGTTTATTTCGATGCTGGGATTTTTTTTTACTAAACAGTAATTTAGTTAATTGCGATGAATTACTTGTATATTACATATTTTTTAACTTATATTTAATCTACTTAATATTTAATCAAAAACATAATTATGGCACTAGCTTTTCTAAACCAAAATACCTTGTTTACAGCCCACATACTGACAAACACATGTGAAATTTCTGGACCAAGTTTTCCTGTTTTTATTCTAGACGTCTGAACTTTTCCTTCATCAAACCTATCTGCACCTGTTGTAGTGTGATTTACTCTCTCTGAAAGTCCTGGCTCCTTTAAAATTAAAAGAAACCTTAAACTTACTAAAAAGTTTTGTTCGATAAAAGGATTCATTTGAACAGTTAAAGATGCCATTTCACTTACATTGTTTAAATCAGCTCCCATATAGTATGATCCAACATTTATAAAATAATAGAGAACATCAGAATGAACATCAGCAAATCCAAGCCAAGCTAGGTTTAATGTATATTTCGTCCATGTCATCGAATCATTCAGGTGACGATGTAGCTCTGCAGCATGATCGGTTTTAATGGCAAACATACCTGTGTGAAATGAAAATAGACAAGAGGCCCAGGGGCCACAGCGCTCACCTGAGCACATTGGCTAGGAAAAAGCACATATCAGATCAGAACTGAAAGTTTACTGGGGGGGGGGGG